>JASAND010006878.1:0-42246 GCA_030248195.1 Trissonchulus latispiculum
ATGGATGCGACCGTGGCCTATACAGCCAACGAAAATTTTGCGCGGGGGTCAAAAAATTTCCAATCAGACTTGTTTATTGTAATTTTGCACGCATAAACTTTTCTCAACTCTATAAAGCAATTTTAGCTGGAAAGCAGCAATCGGGGAACTAAAAAGCTCTCGGCGGTGTGTTTGTGCAAAACACATCTGTTAAAAGGCAATCCCTCTAGCGTGCATATTAAATGCTGCCCAATCGCTAGAGCAAAATCAGTCCCATTTTTGCAAAAACCACATTTTCAATCATTATAGATACAGAAATATCTCTTGGCTAATGATCACGCCTCGAATAGCTGGCCTGTCTTCAAATCGACATCTTTAGTTTAATTTACCTTTACCTAATTTTACCTAGAGAAGAGATGGAATATATATTTGAATCACTATTAATGATTGATTATCTCACGAGAAAAGCTAGAAAGTTGCTTCAATAGGCAAAACTGTAGGGCATACTGAGGTCTTTCGAATGAATATAGTTGTATAACTATTGTGAAGTTAGCCCCGGCAGGAAAGATATAAATTATTCATGTGCTGCTAAGCCTAAGTGAAAATGACATTTCATTTGACAAACGTTCAACCTTTTCGCATTACTCTTGTCTAAATTCGTAGGTTCGGATAGCTAATTGTTGTAGTCCTCCATATTGGGTTGGTTTGTAGCAGTTGGGGGTAGTTTTTGATGAAGAGCGGTTGGGTCGTGAATATTAGGTTCGAATCTTTGGGGTTGGTCAAGTTGGTGGTTGGGTTAAGTTTCTACTTCTGTCGCTCTGCCGGCTTTCGCCGGGCGTTTTTGTGTTGAATTAGTATTTTTGTCTAAGTTCATAATCCTGTTGGAAATTAATGTTTTTGTATTCATTTCGTCGTCAAGTTCTTGTCTAAATTACAATAAACTGTTGTAATCCTTCCATTGATTTCTAGTTGGTCAGGTCCGAACATTGCTCCAGCGTCACACACCACGTTTGTTCACCTGTAATCGAGTTTTAGTCTAGAGAGTAAAAGTCAGGCAACATCATTTTATTAAGATCAATAGAGTCAAACTTCACACTATATATGCAGCTGCTAGCCAGCTGTCAGTAATCTGCTATATCCACCGCGAACGGAAACGCCCACTTTCAATTTGGACCACGCCGAGGGTGCTATAACACTAAAAGAAGTAATTTTGAAAGTTTCATCAAATTTGAACTTGATTCGGGCAGTGAGCTACAATAGTACCTCGAAAAGACACACCACCGTAAGTAGTACGTGTAGTTCAGAATACAGTTTATAGCGATATTAGAAGCCCCAGAGCCTCCAGAACCCAGAGATTCCAGCATCCCTACACTCCCAGCAAACAACTTAAAATTATATAGTTACGGATCAACTCTCATAGGAAAGTTGAGAACCCCAAGAAGCCCTAAGTACCCCGTGAACCCCCATCGAAAATGATCAAATCTCTTAGTAAAATTAAGAAACTCAGAGTCCCTGGAACCCCCACGAAAATAAAAGCTTCAGAAAAATAATCAGAGGATCAGAACGCGCACAAACCGTTGATTTTGAAATTAATTTGACAGATCGAAGCAAAGCAAAATCGAAGATTTTTCTCGAAAGGCCTTACGTAGCTCAAAACTTATAAAGCAATCCATTAAAGTTTGCGTCTGAGTATCAAAAGGAAAGTTTTAGGCGAGTTTTGAAATATTGCTGGAAGAAATATAATTGGAAAAAATATTCAAAACTGCATAAAAACCGAACACAGACATTAAATGTTAAATGAAGGTTTTGTATTTTGAAAAAATATAAAAATTAAAACCTTTGAAAAGATTAATCTGGTATGAAGTATTAGTCCTGTTGCACATTGTCCGTAACATATTATATAAGACATTATGTAATACATGGGGCCCTCCAGAAACGAAAACGTATGGAAAGAAATGAATGCGCATTGGAACAATTTCAGACTATTTATTTGTCAAGATTTATCGAAAATTTTAATGGAACGCAACTAAGTCATCGAAATATTCTTGCTATTTTCCAAACGAGCACAATCAAAACACATTTCAACAGTGCTGACTTCTGCAGGCGTTGCTCTGCGCGAGGGTTCCAACAGTGTTACCTTCGCGCAGAGACGCGTTGCTCTGCGCGAGGGTTCCAACAGTGTTGAACCCCGCGCAAGGACGCGTTGCTCTGCGCAAGGGCTTCAACAGCATTAACCCCGCGCAGGGTCGCGTTATTCTGCGCGAGGGTTCCAACAGTGTTGAACACCGCGAAAGGGCGCGTTGCTCTGCGCGAGGGTTCCAACAGTGTTGAACCCCGCGCAAGGACGCGTTGCTCTGTGCAAGGGCTTCAACAGTATTAACCCCGCGCAGGGTCGCGTTATTCTGCGCGAGGGTTCCAACAGTGTTAACCTCCGCGCAAGGTCGCGTTGCTCTGCGCGAGGGTTCCAACAGTGTTGACCCTCGCGCAGGGTCGCGTCGCTCTGTGCGAGGGTTCCAAAAGTGCTGAACCTCACGCAGAGATCTTTGCGCAGCGCTTCGCGCTGCGCGGGGGTCAAAAATTTTGCTGCGCACTGCGCGGGGGTTTCGGATTCTGGCCTATACATGTATAGGCCCAGTATAGGCATTGCCCATGTGTGATTCTTATATTTCGGTCGTCTGGTAGGACGACCCGCTATTCTCAGCATTTTACTAATTGAAAAACCCTATTTGCATTTTAATGCTGGATTATTTTTCGTATTGGAGGAAACTGTGGTTTGCACTCTGGAAAAGGGTTGGATTTTTAGGATTCCAACCATTTTCCAAATCAGAACTCAGTTCCACTGGCCATTTCTGGATTTGAACGAAACATGGGAACACACAATGTGCATGCTGGACTTTCATCATCGAATTTTATTGGGTAAGTAGAAGTAGTTTGAGATAATTTTTGGTGACTCATTTTTGGTGAAATGATAACAGTATAACAGTATAACAGTAAAGCGAGAGCGCCCTACTATAATATGGGTGTAAAAGGGTCAGCACGGCCCTTAAGACCCGTTCGAGCACCGTGCCAGCTAAATACTCAACAAAAGTAGACAAATTTGGTATATATCGTTGGAATCAGCACGACGAGTACTATAAGTCGCAGAAAGTTTTGGTCAAAATTTCCAACTTTGAAATCTTCGCCTCCGGACAAATTAGGTTCGTTTGATTTTCTCCGTTGTAAGTCACGCTCGAAAAAGTGAATATTCTGACTTAATGATAGAACGATCTGGGCATTTTCCGCAGGTGAAGTTTGGTTTGTCTGAACGTATAGCCATGGGGGAAAACCCACCTCCTTTTTGGGGGGAATAACCCACCCGCCTCCTGGACAAAGGGTTGGAGCTATGAGCGCGACTCTTTCTTACCTACGTGTGCAAAGATCAAGTAATTTGGTTCACTCCTGCTTATTTTATGACATTTTGAAAATGACACCTACTTTTTGGTCCAACTATGCCAAAATTTTGGACCGATGTAACTTTTGACTGGGTTGGGCTAGAAAAGTTTTGCAAATATCTGCAATGATGGCAAGTCTTCCTCTTTGCACACAGTCAAAATTAGATCGATCCGATGCACCGTTGGTCTGGCACATTGCCAAATGTGGCGGGGAAAACCCACCCAATTTTTTTGAAAAATTTTTAACAACCAAACAGAGAAACAATTCAACACTATAGCACGGTACTATCGAGGTACTATCATCCTATGGTGTCCGATGTGGATAATTTTGCTTTCCTGGCTAGCTAGGGGCCAAAAACCCTGAAAGTGCCATTTCCTTTGGTTCGTTAACTGCAAAAAATCCGGATCCGGATAGTTTTTCTGCCGGATCCTGATCTGCAATATCCGGACAATTTGAGTGCGGGCTGCGGGGCGGGTGTGGGCCACAAATTTCGGCCCGCATCCAATTCTGTGCTATATGCATGAAAAGGAAAGTTTCCTAGCTTATCCTGAGACTAGAACCGTGGGTCATTTTTTGCGAACCCGTGATTTTTTTGTACCATATATAGAATGGTGTCATTACCATACCTGGGCAAAGTATATGTTTCCTACAGGAGGGGGTAGAAGTTTGGTGCGTCTTTGCAAAAGACCATGAAAATTTAATCGGATGCGTAAAAAGTGGCCATTTTTGGCGTGATTTTTCAATCCGATGCGTAATTTTGTTCTAAAATCCGTTGCGTAATTTTCTTCTAAAATCCGGTGAGTTGTAAGCGACGCCGAGGGTGGCCACCCCCCGTCCAACCCACCATTGCCCAGGTGCGATCATTACCAGTTGAAACATACCAAAATCATTTCGATCCGACTTCATTTGCGAAAATGGCAGCAAAAATTTGATTTTTTACTGTTTTATTAACCTTACTATATATAACCGAAGCAGACGCAAGGAAAATTTTTCGATACTTACAATTTTGTACGTGGGTGAATCTATGGACGAAGATGAGAGAAAACCTGCTGCTTATCATTTCATACATTGAACCCCCCTTGGCCATGAGCCCGTATCCATATCCAAAGTACATGCGGAGAAGAATAACAAAAGTATAAATTATACTTACCCAGCCCAGAATCCAGATTTTGCAATTGCTCTCAAAGGAAAATCATAAACAGCGTGGACAAGAGGCACTGAGTTCTGGTTTGGAAAAGGGTTGGAATCTTAAAAATCCAACCCTTTTCCAGAGTGCAAACCACAGTTCCCTCCAATACGAAAAATGATCCAGCATTAAAATGCAAATAGGGTTTTTCAATTAGTACAATGCTGAGAATAGCGGGTCGTCCGGCCAGACGACCGAAATATAAGAATATATATATAAGGCGAATCATAGCTGTTAGCATAGGGGCATCGGAGATTTGGGGTGGGAGAAGGAGGCCCCTCCCATAGTTTCACCTTCACCGGATATTTTGGCTGGGGGTGGGGGCATAGCTGTGTTAGGTGCGGGGGCGCCCACCAAAATCACAAATTTTGACGCCGCCCCCCCAGATTTTTGTCCAAAAATTGCCAAAAATGGAATAAAATCTGATGGGGAGAGACAAAGGTTACCGCCCTCATATAGCCTCTTGGCTGAGTAGCCCGGCAATAACAACAACAACAACAAGTTCAATTAGAAATGACAGTATGCTTAAAACAGAACATACAATAAGTACCTGGTACACTGTGATTTTTCACTTTTGCGGTCTCCAATAGTGTAACTGTTGGCCATATCTCGAGATCCACAAGGGCTAGGAAAATTTCGATTGCAGATTCGGAATCTACGTCTCCGGGTTACCCTAGGATCAACTTTCGAACCAAATCGGAGACAAAAAGTTTTTGACCATTTTTTAGAATCGCCTTGGTCCTCCCTTACGATTTTAAAAATTCCGGGAGCCGCCATTCCTGGAATCCGGGAGATATCGGGCTGCCTCCGCAAACGGGAGCACTTCAGGGCAACCTACAACTATGCTGAAATTTCAGCCCGATCGGTCCAGCCAATCTCGAGAAGATTGGGGGGGACAAAGTGTTGACCGGAATAATAAATAAATAAATAAATAAATAAATAATGAAACTTAACAATAATAAAGGTTGTCTTTTTTAAAAAATGCGACAACCCAATAAGAAATAACGGACATACTCAACACAAAGGGTTGCCTTTTTCTGAAAAAGCGGCAATCCAATAAATGTCGAGAGTCCACGCCGAGCAACCATCATTCCGACTTGACTAACTCCAAACAAATGGCAGTCAACAAATGCCAACTAAGCCTGCATTCACCATATCTATCAAACAGGATTTTATGGGGTATCCAACCCTTTGATTGACTTCAACCCACATTCTTTCGACACGGTTATTCTAAAATTAAATTTAGCAGGGAAAATTGATAGTAATGCTTGCATTACTGCAGTAAAGTAGTTTCGGACAGTTTGTAACATCGTACAAAAATTAACTGCTAGAAATCCTTACACCATAAATACGAGGCATCTACATTACCCATTGTAGATTTAACTTGTCGACAGGGAGAAGTCGGCTGCTCAATATACGAGGCATCTACACTACCATTGTAGATTTAACTTGTCGACAGGGAGAAGTCGGCTGCTCAATTAGAGATAAGTTTTAGAATAACTTTCCGAATTTCTAAGATACTAAGATAATACAATTTTTATTTTTACAATTTTATTTCAATAATTTAACATAGTTTGCAGTTTATTTATGGGTTTACATTAATACGTAAATTTATATATAAATTTAATATATTAGTTAGAGGAGACTTCTGAGATAAAAGTGCAAAGCCTAATATGAATCGTTTCCAACATACTAGGTTAGAGTTGCTATCTGTTCTACTATAAAGACAAATGATTTCTAGACATGATGTGTCCATTGATTGCAGAAACATATTTGACTGGTCAGAGACGAATGGATCAAGAGGTCCCATTAGCGCAGTCTAATAGCGACTGTTAATTGGGTGGACTTAACATCCGATTAGTTTGTCGAACCGTAATGGAATTTGCATAAACGGATTAACATAAGCTAAGTTACAAACTGCAATTTGTTACAATCTTCATGATTTAGTTGTTAGTCTGCGGGGGCAGGAAATTTAGAGGCAAAATAAATAGTAACATGTTTTATTGGTGTGATTTTGTTTGTCCTGCTGTTTTCTAGTTAGCTAGATTGACGAGATCAGTAATAGGCATGGAGGGTTGAAAAGTCCTTCCATGTCCATTCCTGCATCGAATCAAAAGTTCCACATAGGCTGCTCAACATGGGCTTTTAAAGTTCGTGATGCAAAAAGCTAGCTGATTTGCTGATCTGACGAATACGCTACTTATAATACCGAGAATAAGGGGAATTGTTCAGGGATTCTAACCACTTTGAATCATTTACTCTATTTGGAATTTTAATTTGAAGATTAAATTTTAATGTCGGAATATGCACTTTTAAAGATACGGACTTTTCACCTATTCACCTATCTCTTATCGCATCTATCCTATCCTGCTCGCCATTCCCTTCCGACTCTCTGTCTGCAGCCATATTGTTTTTGTATCCCAAGGTGTCGAGCAAGCTTTGTTAGTTTTCAGCCATCCTAGTTGTGCTTGACATGCTGGGGTCAGTGGTGGTTGGCCACACAACAATTGCCGACCTGGCTGACTGGCTTGGGGGTCACGTTTCTATCCTTGACCTTTGCTTCTCCACCTCTTGTCCGTATTTTTAAACGGTCCGCAAAGAGCAGCAACGTAAATGGTCACATTGTGTGCCGCTGTTACTAGGCCCTGCTCAAAAAATAACATGTCGATAGGCAGGTCGGTTGACACAGTCTGTTTGACGCAGGTACTCTTGAATGAACACCGTCAGGTAAAACTCACGGCCTTGATCCGCGACAATTTGTTCCCACAGAGAATACTTTTCCGCAGCTGATCTGTTTAAAAATATATAGATTTTGAAAGGAAGGTAGCGAGATCGGTCAAAAATGCGTTTAAAGACACCCATACAAAATTTAAACTCAATTGTTTAAATTTTGCCAATTTTTTTCACATAAAAGTTGTTGATGCATAAATTAAGAAAACAGCAACTCAATTTCAACATCTATCACAAAATTAACTATTAAAACAGTTTAGAAACAAAAATAAACCGAAACTCAACCTAAAACGTTCATCGTAAATGATAAGATTGTTCTTTTATTGGCATGACTGCAAATGAAGGTATACAGCCGGAACTTCCATCCACTGCGATGGCAAGAGTTATATCAAACACAACAAGCTAAAACAATAAATATATTCCACAGAACATGTTTCGGAGTTTAATGTTTTAGACAGACCTCGAAGCTAACTTAGATTTCACACTAGATACCATAGGTTAGATAGAAGGAAAGTGCATTAAAATAAAATAGCATTGTTCCGCTACTGTGTGCAGATCTTTTCATTTTGGTCCCTGTGGAGTTACCCAAACCGTTAAAAGTTACCCAGTTACTTTGGTTACCCAAAGTAAGGACCATAGTAACTTTGAGGATTGAGCTGTTTTTGGGTTCCAGCTTCTTGATGCTCGTGATATTGAGGACTGAACCGTCTTAAACTAGAGCCAACCCTTTCTTCTGCAGCAATAACCCCCTTGTTTCTCAGATATGCAGTCATCATTCTCCTTCCATAAGTACCTCCGGCCGGTAAAAGTGACAAGAATAGTTAAATCTTAAGGTACGTTAGCAAAAAAGCACAGCATTAAATAATTAAACTGTATCATATCAATAAGAACAATATAATTTAGCATTAATTTATACGAATAAACAGGAACAGGAAAAACAAAAGTTTCGGTTTATTTGAAACGAGCAGGCGCATACTGAGCGTGTGAATTTAAAATCCCTAGTAAAACTTAAATAGATAACTCCAAGATTTATTACAAAGCATCAGAATTTGAAATACAGCAAGTAAAAGCAGGACCGTGTACAAATATAAATCCCCCCAGACCAACCTCTAACCAAATCCAGATTCAATGGTGAAGTTTCTGAGATAAATCAGTGAAAATGTGACCGAAAATGATGAAAATTTCGCCCTTTAAATATCGGTTAAACTAATTTACATATTACGAAAATGTCTAATTTCTAATTTGCATATTCATTCTGAAGTCCTAAATTTTTCTATCATACAGAAATTTGGCAATTTCCACAAAATACCCCCTCCTTTGAAAGCACGCGCCCTCGCCGTGGTCCAAATAGTCAGTAGAATAAAATTATAGTTAACCTAGCTAACCCTATCTACTAGTACATAATAAAACAAATTTTAGTAAACGAACAAAAACCTAAAACAGAATCTCGCACACGCGGACTCCCCCGCCCGAAGCCGACAACACACTACTGGCTTAGCGGACACGTGTAAAAATACACCGGAACCTCCGAGACAGACAAAATACGGAACAGCATATATACAGGGAAGGAAACAAGGACCACAACGAGAGGCACCCTCACAAAAGAGGGGCTATTCTGAAAGTTTTTACCAATATATTCTGAACCTCGGAACAAATATTCCGGAACCTCCAATAACAAAAACTTTCCCGAACCTTGAACTAGTATTGAAAACGACAGCAACGAAGCCACAAGTAAAAGTTGGAAAAATATCGACACAATAAAGTAAACAGTATCGTAGTAACAAACAGTATCGTAGTAACAAACAGTATATAACAAAACAGAAATTATACTGGCATACAGTGAACAAGTTTAATGGGGAGATGGACAGGGAGGAACTGGTGTGCCACAGGACATTACAAAACAGTCAAATGATGCACCAAGAATTTGTCTGTCAGAAACAATCAGGTCTTCAGCAATATCCACCGGGAGAGGGGAGAGGCGACGCACCCTGATCGCTCGTCAAACCCGTCAAACGTCAGCCAAGGGAGCCGGTTCCACGGAAGGACCAGGGTCCACCCCCGATCCCCCACGGAAGACAGTCCTCCCCAAGCCCGCAGATCCTGACAGCAACATGGGCGCCGAACCAAGAGTGGAAACACTGGTCACTAAGCCCACAACGACCAAGATTCCGTCCAGTTGACCGCTCGCCGTTGGGCTACAGCCACCCGGGCTGACCATAGCCTTCAGCAGGACAGTCAAATCTGAACCGAACCCCCCGCCGCACATACCACATCCGCATCCGTCGCTAACCACTCCAGAAACCACAGCCCGAACACATCCGGAACTGACGCTAACCAGACCAGCTTCTGAACTTCCTCCAGCCACAAGGAGGCCGGAGCCTCCACTAGCCAAGCAAACGTCCTGCACTTTGGCCCAAAATCACACCCAGAACCTCCAATATCCAGGGGATATATTAGAACTTCCGCCAAACAGCTAACAGGACCAGAACCTAAGCCTCTGCCAGCCTGAACAAAGGTTAGACCGCTACCAGCCAGGTAGGCCCTCAACCTCCGCCAACAGACCAGATCCATAACCTCCCTTAGATAGGTCTGCGCCAGAAAAGTCAAACCGATCAAACCAAAACCGTCCAACCAAAAACGTCCGATAACGTCCGATCCGATCCGTCCGTCCGATCAGACAGATGCCCGTGACCATCTTCGCAGTCAGCCAAATCGGGAACGGCACACCAGCTCCTTGGGGATGGGAGGGATAGCACTAAAACACACAGAGAAAGAACAAAAGCAAACTGCATGTAGCAGAGAGGGTATACACTAGCAACAAACTTGAAGGAAACATTTCCCCACAGTCTATGATCCCTGCAACTACGGAAAAGCGGTCAACCTCTTTAAAGTGAAATCCTCGAATATTAAATTTAAGATGCGAAAAGTGGTTCTCCTCGCAAACCACCTTCTTAATTCTGACAAATCCTTCAAAATGAAAAAATTTAAGTGGAAGAAAACTACCTCACCCAGATATATATCCTGAACTTCAACCATGGCCACAGTAATCTGAAAAGCTAAAAACGACAAGTGCAAAGTGGAAATAATTTTGAATGGTGCAAAATTTTGGAGGCGGAAAATAACGAATTTGTAAGCAACGAGGGTTATGCCACTCTTTTGAATAAAAAGGTGGCTTTGAAAATTAAGTCTAAAACAAATTGATTGGTTTGACCATGGGTCAACTGGTCAAACCAAGGATTCGTACAGGAGTGCAAGATTAGAGGTTGTCCCCAACTCAGTCCTAAATTTTGAAATTGGGATCTCAAAATGTGCTCAATGTACACGGTCGCCAGTTTGTAAAAACAAAAGTTTCTATGTATTTGAAACGAGCAGGCTCATACTGAGCGTGTGAATTTAAAATCCCTAGTAAAACTTACATAGATAACTCCAAGCTTTATTACAAAGCATCAGAATTTGAAATACAGCAAGTAAAAGCAGGACCGTGTACAAATATAAATCCCCCCAGACCAACCTCTAACCAAATCCAGATTCAATGGTGAAGTTTCTGAGATAAATCAGTGAAAATGTGACCGAAAATGATGAAAATTTCGTCCTTTAAATATCGGTTAAACTAATTTACATATTACGAAAATGTCTAATTTCTAATTTGCATATTCATTCCGAAGTCCTAAATCTTTCTATCATATAGAAATTTGGAAATTTCCACACTGTGATGTAGATTCTGGATGTTGAGATAAAACAATTGAGTGCCGTTTACAAAATTCTTTCAAATTCGCGGCCGACAAATTCTTTTCGTCTGGATAGCCTGCTTAAAGATAAGAAGACAAGTTGGATAAGCTGAGGCGATCTTCTTCAATTAGGCTTTTAAGAAACGTTGGATCCAACCTCTCCATGAATTAGCCATCTAAAAAAATTCAAACTGCCACCAAAACTAGGAAGAAGCCAAAATTTCAAGATTAGTGCAAAGCAGCAAATCAGTGAAGAAGGCGGAGCGTTAGTCAACTAATCAGCACTTCCCATCCCAGATGGAGTCAGCCAACAGGAGCACAGCTTGATTTTTACGTCTTGCGTAAAAATTTTTTCGCTTGCTGCTAAAATGCAGTTACGGCCATACCTGAACGGGAGGTCAAATTTCACTGACCCTTGTGGAAGCAAACTTGGGTACCCCTTGTGAGAGCGATTTTTCTTAGGCGTACTTTTCAAAGCGATTTTTAACCGTTTTTTGCCGTTTTTTAACAAAAAACAGCGATTTTTAGCCAGAACAACGTTTTTCGGACGTCTTTTAGCAAAAAATGGTGATTTTAAGTGAAAACTTCCGGCGGGACCGGAACTTTTTCGAAAATTTTAGTCGTAAAACCTATTTTTTGGCAATTTTCTTACCCCTTGTGGTCAATTTTCTTACTCCTTTCCTTGTGGGAGCAATTTCGCGACCCCTTGTGGGCGACTTCGCCAAAGGGTGGGGAAATTCCCCCCTTGTCCACCTGTGGTTACGGCTGAAAATATTCCACCGAAACGAACATTTTTGCTTTTACAACTTTTGAGCTGTTAAAAGTTGTGCTTATGCACAATACTTCAGTTTCAAGATTTGACTGCATTCTGACTTCCTTCCTGTCTGTTCTCCTTTGTTCTTTTGCTACTATTGTGTGAGTATCCATTCAGATAATGCACCCAAGCTGTGGCTCGTTTGGGAACATGAAAACGGTTTATATATTCACAGTAGTTATTAGATTCTTATTTACGATTGCAATTTCTTATTTATGGAATTATTTCAGTAGGCGCTGGATGTGTTCCAGGTTTGAATATGTGTGACTCGTTTACACCTAACGCTCCCCATAAGTTATGGCCCATGAAGTGTTAGCCTCACGTGGTATAATTAATTTCTAAGTAGTTGCTTGTTTTAAGAACATTTTGAGATTGCTTGTACCATGAGCATAAATTGACAATAGCTTTGGCAAAGATATGCCAGTAGTAATAACATTTGCAAAATTTTAAAAGACATTGCAACTAATTATCAATTTTTCTAAATTAAAATTTAATTCAAATTTTCAAAACTGGCCATTTTAGTTGAAAAATAATCTAAGTTAAAGAGTTTGTTGCGGATTCCCCCGTGTTAACCCTTGCTGTCCAAAAGCTGATCACAAAAGGAATGTATTGTAATTTTATAATTTAACATAATTTATCACAATCCAGGGTTAAGAGGCAATCGGATTAGGTTAAGCCCTCCCATCTAAACTAGAGACTACAAAGCTTTTTATATAAATGGAATGATTACCGTATAGAACAGCCTGCCAGATGTAGTAGTTAGTGTACCGAACCTTGACAACTTTGAGCGGTCGTTCCGCTTTATGAACTTGTCGAGTTAGCCAGACGAGTGGCTTTCTTCACCCCTATTTCTGAAGCTTGGTTTTTGTCTTGTTGTTTTTGTCTTTCTGGTGTCCTTTTTTCTCTTTACTAAAAGTAATTGGATCGTATATAGGTATATACGTTTGAATTAATGTATTTTGTTTATTAAAACCATGATATCATCATCATTTATGTTGTACGTTGTGATTTTCTTTCTTCAGAAATAAATAAATAAATTTGTTTGTTTGTTTGTTTGACTGTTTGTTTGTTTGTTTAAAGCAATAAGATCATCTTACTGGTATAGACTCTCTGCATGTATTTGTGTATATTGCTAAATTCTCATTACACACATTCTATCTAAGCTGTACCAAACGTCATTCATCGTTGATAGAAAATGCCTGCTGATTCACCTCATGTATTCTGTTCGGCATAATTACCCTTCATCCGCCCTTTTCTGATTATCCATTTCTTTAAATTATGTTCAGTTGATGTCTTAATAGAATAGACATATACAATTTGCAACCATGATAATTGTGTTAAGTGTTACCTGGCCTGTATATAATAGGTATTTCAGGATAAATACAGTATTAATTCAAAGACTCTATTTCTTTGAAAATTCAACGGATTAGGTTAAAATTGATCCTCATTAAAAAGCAGCACCTCTGTTTAGGAGGATTAAAATTTAATGCCTTCAGTTATCCTGCATAACTTGTTTTTAAGTCTCATGAAGCTACGCGGATTAAATGGATGGCTGGAGAATTAAAATTTTTAGTCCCTGTTTCGTTAATGGTTGTTTAAATGAGTTGAAATTAACTCGTTTAATCAGTTGAATAAAATGGTGGGGTGTTTCTTCTGGACCCGATTGGCCTTGCTCTGCCTTCTCGCTGCTCTGTTTCCGCCTCCTGTTCTGCTCCCGGATCCCGTGGATCCGTCTGTCTGTCAGTGTTCTCCCGGACATCAGCCTGCTCTCTCCGTCCCCTGATCGTTGGCCTCTTCTGATCTGCCAGTGTGAGTGAAGCCATTTTGGATCGCCCCTGGACCCTCACTTCTTCTTCTTCTTTGCCTTCGATCGGTCTCTCCTGCTCCTTTCTTGCTGCTCTGTCTGGATTGCCTGGAAAACAGCTTCCTAAACGTCAGTTTGCTGAGGTTCACATTGAATCTAGAACTTTCTGAGAGCCACTTCTTTGGCTTAGGGACGCACAGATAGACCTAGGATTGTCATATTGGGATTTGGAGTGTGGGTTGGATGTTCGAAGCCTGTTCTACAGAAGAAACGAAGTTCTGCCAGAATCATTAACTTTTTACTGTTCGTATTATCAAAAAATGTCTGCCACCTTTCTGTCTCAAATTATCTGTTCTTTGATCTGTTCTGCTTTTGTTTGCTCTACCAAATCTGTTCAAACTCTCTCTCTCTCTCTCTAAGTTTTCAACCAAGTTTGAAAGTTTACAGGTCGTCCTCTTAGAAGAGGATAGAATAGTTACTGGTTCTCTGCTTGTGCGTATTGCTGGTAACTATTCGTGACCGGGAACGGGTGGACTTGTGCACATTTTCAGGTACATATAGGGAGCATATAGGGAACCTCCCCCCTCGACCCCGGAAACCATATCATTGTGTGACTGCGAATCAACTCGCAGTCTGAGAAACGAGTACTGTTTGCGTGCGTGCGGGTGTGTGTGTGCTCTAGTTCTTCTGCTAAGATTCGGAGTAGGGACCTGTGACAGATCATAGCTTTGGGTTTAGTTGTTAGGCGGTGAACGGATTCCTGTCGTGTCAGTTCTTGCAATAGATTTGTAGTGTACTTGATCTTGTGTGTTTGTGTTGTCTGATATTAAGATAATTTGACATAGTAAATCGCGAGTTAGGATCAGAACTTAAGTTGTTGTAGTTGATACTATATTGGATAGGAAACCGCTGAGTCGATGATATCTGGAAAATTAGATCAGTCTGGAGCCTATTCAGTTTGTCTACGGTGACGCCTTAGTGAAACCTAAGTGATTTTAGTGATATTAGTGAGCCCGAAAACCAGCTTAATTTGCCATTTCATCAGTGTCCTGAGTGCCACAACCAGTATAGTTTCAGCATACTCTTTCCAGTTCATGAGGGTAGTTCTCTAGTTGAGCCTGAGCATTCGGAGGTAACGTTCTATGCAACTGTTCTCAGCCGTGGGATCGTGCTGAGATCGAAGCTTGGACTGTTGATACATAGTGAGCCTGAAGGAAGCCCGCATACGGAGCCCTGGTCTTGCATTTTTGAGTGTGACGGCTGTTCCGACTTTAAGGTTCTATTCGTTTGCGCAGTAACCCCTGGTACCGATCCGTGGGTGTCAGTTAAGCATCGTAACTGTCTCCTTGATAACTACTTCCTCTGAGGCACTAGTGAACTCACGTACCCAACAGGCGGACCGTCTGGATTAGGTTAGACCCAAACTAGGCTAGCCTGATCCTTAGACCTAAGAGTAGATCCCTATCGTCTCGCTGTCTGCCTCTCTGTGTAACGGATTTTCGACCCCGACTTTAGCCGGTTTCATTACATATTGTCTGACTTGACGATTCAGGTAACAGAACAAGTGTTTTGGTGGAGTTTCTGTGCCAAGCTTAGGCTGCTGCTGCTTGGTCTGTGAAGGAGCATGTTGCTTTGATAAAGTTTGATGCTGTTTTAACATTCTTAATTAGAAATTGTTGAAGTTGTTAATCGTGTTGCAGTACTTTATTCTCACTTAGTTTGACAGCTATTTTGAAAATTATCAATGAAAGATATTATAGCCCTATTTCTTTAAAGATTGAAATAGTTAAAATTAAACGGGGTTAAATCAGACGGTTTAAATTTCGAAGGTGTTTGTTTAATGCTGGGCTAAACGTTTTGAATATATTAAAAATAATTCATTTAATCCGCCATTAAAGAAACATTTTAATCCAACAACTTTTAACCGCATAGCTGCGCGAGGATTAAAACTATATACTTGTCGAAAGGGAACAAGGCTAGTGTTGGGCGTTGGCCGGATTTTTCGTCGGCCAAGCCAATTGGTTTCGCCGGGCTTTGGTCGTTGGTCGGCCAATGGCCAACGGCCAATTGGCCGTTCGTTGGCCAACGGGCGGCCAACGTGTAGTTTTCAAGCCCAGATGGGAATTTTTCCTGCAAACCCCGAAACATTTGTAATGAAGTTAGTGAGATCTGAATCTCGATCCTCTTTAAAACTAGATCACACGGAAGGTCAGCACGTCCACTTATCGAAGCAGACTTAATCTCTGAAAGGTGGTGTTCCAAAATCAGAGATTCCCTGCAGCCAACCTTGGTAGGGGTCTTCTTTGTGAGTTCGTTTAGTGCACTGGATTCCAGTTGATCAGCAAGAGGGGTCAGCACCTGCTTTATCTCGATCACTGGCTTGATGATGAATCACTGGGCTCTTCTCGTTGGATCCTCCAAATCCTGATCCTGATCTAAACTTACTGTTCCTGCTGATCCAGGTGATGAGTCCTTGTATGGCAATCACGCCTGGTTTCAGGAGACAATCGCGCCTCTCGATACAACTCTGAGACTCTAAGTCTGACACACCAACTATTTATTAAGATTAGCACAGTTATGATGGGTACACTTTCAAGCAGAATGACAAATTACAATACAACAAGCGTTATTACTAGGGGTCATTATAAGCTGTGCAAAAACAGATACAAATACAAGTCAGTACAGCGTTCAATTTACTGTACCAGAGTTGCCAGTTACCGTCTTCAGTTGACTATTAGTATTATCCCAATTTAGGATAATATTTCCCAATTTATGTGTATTAAGGGACAAGGTTCAGTAGTACCTCTTCTTCCTCTTCTCTTTCTCAAACTCGGTCTCAATTACCTAATTATTACACGTCTCCAACACTCTGCTAATTAATCACCTATATGCTTTCTCGTGCGCCTATATGCTTGTGCTGTGCGACTCTTTATCCGTCCTTACAAAACGGATTATCAAACTACGAATCAACGAAAACTACCAACAAACAATTATTAACTGAATTAAACCTGGGGTCGGTCTATGGGTGAGTCTCCGAATGTTGGACACTGCTTCCCCGAAGGTCCGCTCCAACACCTAGACAGGGTTACTGTAAGGAAGTGTCTTTTGAGGAAATGGAGAAAAATGGGGGGTTTCCTGGTGCTGCCTTACTTATTTCTAATTAACGGAATTTAATACAACTACAAAGTTCAGTGAATCTGATGGCTTCTTCTTCTTCACGGATGGGGTATGGCTATTAAGCCAGAGATACGGGAGAAACGCCGCCCGACATGAAATTGATGACGAAAACGGTTGAATTCATGATGTGATTGAAAGGAGAAATAGTGTTTACTTTTTACCAAGAATTAGGTCTTGTTTAGCAGTTTCAGGTTTAGCCTCCCACTTTGATCAGGCGGTGCTACGCTCGCTGTCTCTGTCTTAATCTGCTACTCGGCAATACAGGCCGTCTATGTACCTTCCAAAATCGACTGACTCCGATTAACTGACTGACTGACTACTGATTCGACTGATCCGGACTTCTGCGGTCCACCAATAAGCAACTAATTCTGACTATCTGAGAGACACAGGACTGAGATCCACGGGCAGTTCAGATTTGGATAGAGCAGCGTAGCTTCGTCTCCGCACCTGAATCAAATGGGTTAAAACCCATTAGTACAAGATCATGGCGCGGGAATCGAGCCCAGCAACCATTACTCGTTCCTTTGCTTTCCAGACCCAAAATAGGCATTTTGGGCCCCATTTGAGCTGGTAAATTGACAAAAGGACTCAAAATTGTTGGTTATTGCCATTCTGTCAACGTTAACCGTTTTCTGGTGATTTCTTGTCACCAAATGGGCCTTCCTGGCCGTTAGCTTGTAATTTTCAGAATTTGGTTAAACTTGATGTAATTTCTTGTTTAGGCGAAACGATTCGTAAGTTACTAGCCTCGGCCCAGCTGGGCCTGATTGAACTTGCAGCTAGACGAAACCTTCTTGAAATCGTGCGAAATGTGCTGCTTGCAACCTATAATCGGACTTCATTTGTCCTTGCCTTTTTCTTACACATACCGGCCTTCTGGGGCCATTTTGAGCAAAATGAACTTGAATCTGACTGAACTTTGCATAATCTCCAGGGTAAGCAATATAACTGGCCAATATTAACGCTTTCGACCTGTGTCCGGCCTGATTTTGTTGATATGTCACGGGAAATGGGTTCATTTCCCGTGACCAATTAGTTACGTCAAATATATATATACGAAACTGGACATTTGTAGTGAATTTCTGATATTGGAAGATGGTCAACTGCTAAATACTTATAATGATTGCCTTAATTGATGCCTACCTACTTACTTATGCTACTAGCTAAAGCCTACGTAATATTAAAGTTAACTTAAGACTACCTGGTGATTTACTGTGAAATCCCTATTAATTATTTATTTGCCTGTTTGGGAATGAACTAATTAACTTAAAATAAGACTAACTGGCTGATTTTGAGTGAGTTTTCGCATGTAATTAATTTTAGTCAGTTTATGCAAAAGTGCAAAAACTCACTCACTCACTGTCTCAGCAGCCATTCTGCGCAGTCCCTACTTACCGACCTACCGACCTACCGAACTACTTCTACTTCTAAATCTACCTCCCACCTATCCTAGTGCCCTAACAGGGGACGTACCGAACCGCTATTCGATCCGGCGCTGGCAACCCCAGCAGCCAGCCGAGTGGAAGTCGCACGTACAACCACCCTTTCACACGAGCACATGTCAGTACTCGTGCAAAATCAGCATATAAATTAGCAAAACTTTGATGAACATGAATTTGAACAAAAGTTACATATTCTTGTAGAGCTTGAAAAACTGGACATTTTTTACGCTTACAGTACCAAAAATATTCAGTAGTTAGTGAGAAAAAAGGTTAGTTGAAATTAATTAATACCTGCGCAGATTGCGTTCTGCGCAGGCTTAACACTCCAGTGTTAAGGTTAACTTGCTTGTGTTAATTAGTTAATGAAGAATAATTGGGTTAAAAGTTATATCATTTTGTAGAGTTTGAAGAGCTGAACATCTTCCTTTTCGAAACAGCTCAAACCGTCCAGATGTTAACGAGAAAATTACATTTAAAGTTTACCTTCACATATGCGTAATTTGTGCATGTAGTGTATTAGTTCAACGCACATGTGCTGGGTTGCCAAATTGCTACAGTACATAAGCTAGTAGGAACTAGTTCTAATCATAACCCGTTGTGGCTCAATGGATGAGCATCGGCCCAGCTCACCGAAGGTCCTGAGTTCAAGCCTCAGCACGGGTTTATTTCTTTTCTTTTAGTTTGGCTCATCTTTTGTGTTTTAAAAACTGAACATAATAGCCGACATAACGTAAACAGTTGACTGAATTAGACCCTAAGCTGATAACTATTTTAAACGGGATGACTGATACGCTTATTCCTAGCCAAAACTACACCAACTAAACACCTTCCCGACTGGTGATTTGTCAACACAACACAACTAGGATGATTTTCCTGAATTAAAAACAAATTACCTGTTGATCCGCTAGTCGGACGTTTACTGCGAAATACTTAATTGTGGCGAGTTTTCGGTTAATTTGTGTATTATTCCCGTTACAGTTCCGATTTGGCTGGTCCTGGATTCCATGAATGCGGCTCATCCGTCCCCTAATCGCAGGGCTACCTACACGAATGACCGGAAATCCAACAGATTCACAGACCTAATACGGGGTCCCCGTGACCCTAGGCCGTAAACCCATTCCAAACCACAGAACATTCCAACATTTGCACAAATTTCACACTCCATTCACCCCAAAATTAGCAGTTTCGCACCAAATACACATCTAGGTTTTAAACAAAACAAATCCCTACTTATTTACGGTTGGGGGCCAAATTGCTACTCAATTTGGCCCAATTCCTGCCTAATATCTGAGTATTAACACATTCGTTCTGACAGTCCCAAGACCCTTATCGGACAAAAAGGGTTTACATGGTATGCCCTCATTCACACTCAGAGTTACTCAATTTTGGTTTGTAATTCACACTCTGGAAATGGGGCTACTCCTGGGACCTCACAATCGGTAAGGAATTTACCCAGGTAGCCGATTCTACGTAAATTTGGGGGGGGGGGTCACATTCACACAATTACCATCACAATCACACCAACAACTATACCAACGATAATACAAATCTTAATATTTCCCTATCTATCCTATTTACTCTTTGTATGCACATTTCGGTCCTAACCTGAAATAAGCGTGGCCTCTATCTTGAGTTTAAAAATTCATGGGTTTGTAAATTTGACAAAAATTACGAACTTTGAAACTTTGGTAATTTTATTGGAAAGCTGAACGAGTAATAATTGCTTGGCAATTATTACGAAAAACAGTGACAGACATATTCCGCTAAGGACAGCTTTGTTTTATTAGATTAACTTTGGGGAAGCCGGCCATTCCCCCTAAAACGACTGAATAATTAGTAGTTCAAAGTGATTTAGATTTTACTTCCTATTAATTTTGGTTGCCGACCTACACAGGATTACAATTCACAATTACAGACGATATACTTTGCTTCAGTATTGCCTATCTTGCGATTACGTCCGGCAATTCCTAATTGCCGGCTGTGGGGAGAATTATTCCCTAAACTTAACCCAGTTCTGATATGAGGTCGTAACCAAGGGACCTCCTAACTCGACTCAGGGGTGGGTCCCCACTCAGAATCCCAGTTCGTCTACAAAACCCCGAAAAATAAGAACAAGGAAAAAAGCTTGGGCATAAAGCCCCTATTAAAAATTAAGGGCCAATTAGGCCGTGGCTTGGTTAAACAAAGTTAATTCTAAATCAAGGCCCGAAGGCCACAAAAGTGAGTTTTAGGCCAAAGAGACCTTCTAAAAAATCCCTAAACTCGCGTTCCTAAGGTGCAGATTCTGGCCGAGCATAGTACGCTCATATGGCCCTCAACGTGTCGTGTTTGCTGTGTTGGCTCAGATCGTCTCCTCTGACCAGTGCGGGTCAAAGGAGGGCCCTAACTCGTGTCCTAGAGGGGGTAAAGTACGTCCTTTATTCCCGGCCAAAACGCTGGCACAACGGGAAGACGCACTGATATCGGGGGGGGGGGAACCCGACCGCTCTCGGGCAAACACTGATTGGAAATTCAAAATTTCCAGTGAACTGACAGGAGTCTGACAGCTCACTGGTGTTTGCTTTTCGTCGGATTTCTTTTGATTTCTGGTGGAGCTTCCAGAAATTTCTGGAAGCTCCCTATCTTAAAACGTGTGCCAGACATGGGCTTGCGAGGCGGCTGGTCCGTTGGAGGGGAGATTAACGAGGAACAGAAATTATGACCCTCCAACTGACCCGTTTTTGATGGATTTCCCAAGCTGAATTTTGGGAAACTTTGCAGACTTTTTGGTTAACACATAAAGGTAACCAAAGGGGGAAATTTTTAACTTTAAAAATTAGCTTGGATGAATTAAAAAACAAAATTGTACAAAATAAGGGCCTCTCGGGGCCGATTATGAAAAATTAAATATTAAGTGCCACTTTGGCCGTAACATTTAGTAATTTTTATGTTTATTATTTTTCAGGCGCTTCCTTGTCTCCAAGCCCCTTTCTTTCCTTTTGGGCGTGACCTTTCGGCCGTAGACAAGGGAAGCCGCCCGTTAATCCTTGCGACAATTGCTCTCCCTCACTGAAACTCCGTGTTTCCAGCAACTGAGCCAAGACGGCAATTGTTGCGCAAAAATGTGCATACAAGAGACTACGTAATTTTGCAAAAATTAAAAGCTAAATATTATTGTTCTACTTACTTAACTACCTAAGATGACTAATTTTTATTTCATTTCATTTATTTGGGAGGGAGTTAGGCCCCCTCCGAACGTATTATTACACCTAAAGGTGTGTACTAAGTCTTCTCTGCGAGGCAAGTCTTTGCTGGGAGAGAGCCAACAGACGCTCAGGGGAATGAATGAAAACATGAATGGGCGTAACCACACGCAACTGTTACGTAGTTACGTATTATTGTAAAGGTCACACAGGGCCAATATTGCAAAATTAAAACGTAACTAATCAAAACTTCTTTTACTTATAACTTTCGCAATATCGGGAGTTAAAAGACCGGTTTGGATTTTCAGAGTCAGAAAAGAATTGCCTTTCAGATAAGCCCAACTTGTATTTTTGCCAAAAACTTCACAAATCAACTAATTACTACCTAACTAATGTAAATTATGCCTAACTAACACTTATGAACACCAATTAACATTATCTTATGCTACTAACGGACGAATTATGACCTTATTTTGACCCATCTTCCAATATTCGCACTTATTGGCAGCGTAAAACGTTTTAAACTCGAAATCTACTGTTAATTTATTAGTTATCTCGCAATATTTTCCTCTGTACTCGCTTTCTTTGACAATATCAGACGGTTTTAATCGACTTTCGACGAACTTCTGGACAACGAGAGGCCTTATTTGTGGCCTGGGAAGAGTAACTACTCCTCCATTACACAACAAGAGCAAGGTTAGGGCCTATTACTGACCCGGGAAGGGTAACGACCCCTCCATTATTAATTGGTAACCTACTGAAACCTCATTAAGCTACATTCTACTGAAGTTCTATTCTATTTCGCGGCATTTGAGTGGTGGTAATGTTACTTCTGACCTTGTTCTTCCTATCTACACTAGGACCTATGTCCCTAATGATGAATTTCTGGGGGGTTTCACACTGACTGGCAACTCTGGTAATTACATGACAATTATTTTCATACAGTGCTTGGACATTTCATAGTTCACATTGAGATTTCACAGGCACATCGCTCATAATCAGTGCATCGGACAATTCGATCAAGAATCACAATCTACGACAAGCTGAGTTTTCTTTTATTTTCTGTCATTTTTGAGTTTTATTTAGCTTTTTCCATTACACATTGCTAAAATTTTGTTGTCCTTCTTTATTTTAAATGGATAGAGTTGGAGCCAATTGTCGGGCAAATTTTCGGATGACGGCCGACGGCCAACGCGTTGCTCGAGTGTTGGTCGGTGTCGTATGCTACTTTTTCCCCATGCTAGATTTTCTCCCCTAGCTAATAATGCATATAAATACGCATATGTATTAACATTTATTACGTGTATGGGGGAAACTTTAGCATGATGACGTCAGCGTGTAATCCTTTCCCCCTTAGGCATTTAACATTCACACACTGTTTATAACAGTTATGGGTGAATTATATATTTCAATTTAGTTTTACAATTTTTTCTGCCCTTTAAAAAACTTCGAAAAGGATGTGGAACATATACAAAGCACAATTTTCTTGATGCGAAATAAGGACTTATATATTGTAGATGAACTTTACACAGGTATAAGAAATTTGTAGGCGAATTTTAGATCGGTATAACAAATTCTTTAGCTTTAATAAAATATTTCAGGTCTCTTGGGTGGATAGCTTGCAATTTGCTTTTTAATTTTTCCATAGCCTACAAATTAAGGGATAAAATGAGGTTTAATCCATATATAATTTAAACTCAATCAAACTTAACTCTTAACTTGAATACAAAGCATATGTTTTCTGAAAGTAAATTTAAACCATACGTATATAAAATTAACATAATGTACCAAGAATTAACTTAATTATTAACTTAACTTATTGCTTATTTTGATTTTATTTTGATTTTATTCTTTGATTGATTTTTTGAAATCTTCTAGTGATCAGATAAGCTCAAGATTTTGAAATGTAAATTTGAAGTATTTGAAAAATGTACATTTTGTCTGATTTTTGTCAAAATTTTCAAGTTTGGATGCTTATTTCTCACGAACGGAACAAATTTCTCTCACATTTTCGTTGCTGTGCGTAGGCACAGATGCCGCAGAGTGCTGTCCGTTGTTCATAACATGTGCTTTAGAACTGCAAATGTGGGCAATACTCGAACGACGGACCAGCGCTGTCGAAACTGTAGCAATCTTGTAAAATTTAATTTTTCGAAAAATGGGCAGTTTTGGACCTCGAAAATATATTTTCGCTGTTATCTCTTAAACCGTAAGGTTAAACTTAAAGAATACTTTCAAGAGCAAAGTTGTAGGTCTTGGTGAGAGGATTCGAATGATTATAAGTTCGTCCGTGTAGGGTACCCACAGTGAAAGTTATGACAGATTAAAGCAAATTTTCCCAAAACTCATATTTGCAACCCGCAACTTTTCTAAAATTAAAGGCTAAATGATGTAATTGTAGTCAAATTTGAATGAATTTCAACGACAATTGTGCTTTTAAGGTGGTGATTCCTTTTGGGAACATATTGTTATTTGGCGGCGTAAATCAAGATGAAATTTGACGAAATGTTCCGAAATAAGTTCTTTTAGCGTTCTATCTAACACCCCCAAAAATTCGAGATTTCCGGTCAGAGTGCTTTTTACTAATTTCTGAACGTTTGGCAGCTGCAATGCAGTTATGACTGTATTCATTCGAAAGATCTCATTGAGCTTCACATTTTTGCGTTTTAAAGCAAGTTTGTAGCTTTTCTCTACCGTGAGCTACAGGCGATGTTCTTGTTTTGGCGTCGAAAACTTGTCATTTTTGCAGAAATCAAATAATCCAACATTTTTGAACTACGCAAGCCGTAAAATCAAACTAAGGGCGTCGATCTGAAAGTCTCACAGGGACAAATTATCCGACGCACGATCGTCTTCCAACTGCTATCCTGTAGGCTGCTATCATAAAAATGTAGTTTTTGCAAAAACACGACCAATTTTTTTCAAATGATTGTGGAGCATTCACAATGCAAGCTGGAGGGCTGCTACTGAACAAATGTGTTCTGTACAAATATACCAAGGGACGATTTTTTAGTTGCCCCGATTGCTGCTTTCTAGCTAAAGTTATCGTTTGACAAATTTGGAAAAAGTAGGCAAAATACTGGTAATGAATACATTTCAGCTTATATCTATACATTTCAGCTTATATCTCTATAACGATTAGCGATTTCACGATAAATAAAAAAATCGTCCCCAGCTAATTGATGATGGAGGTATCGAATGATATAACCGATGTCTCGCGGAAAAAATTACTTGAGTCTGCAAAAATTCTGGAAAATTATACTTTTTCTAAAATGTGTTAAAAATATTTTAGAAAAGCAACATTAGTTTCGTGGCATGCATTAAAAAGAGAAAACGTCAAGCCACATTTTGATATAATGGCTTCTTATCACTTAGTGAATGAGTAATAATGGAGCAAACTTTAAGTGACCAAAGGGAATCGCCACCTTAAAGCCAAAAAATACACGAACCAGAAACAGCGCCTTAAAGGGAGATTTGCAAAAGTTTAAATCTTTTATATGGTAAGAGAAAATAAAAGTAGACCCAATGGTTTTGTCCATTTTTTAAAACTAGCGGTCCATAGCGTCCGAATTCCGTAGTTCCATTAAACCAAGAGTGCATAATTGCACTATATATAAGAAGAAGAGTAAGCCACTAGAGGGCTCCTCTTCTTGGCATTGCGTAACGGTGCTCCGACCACAATACGCGAATGTTCCCCCGTTTGGTGGGGGGGTAGCTCTCTTCGACAAAGCATACCCCCCCCCGTTTGGGGGGGGGGTAGCAGAAAAGAGGTCGCCGTTTGGTGGGGGGGGGTAGCCAACAGCCAATCAGATTGCAGAGACCCCCTCCCCGTTTGGTGGGGGGGTAGAGCAGAGAATTACGGTAGTATTTGTTCTGTTCGCAAATGGGTCCGCAAATAAAAATAGCTTAACTAAAGTGGGAAATTTAACACGTTAAATAACATTTTGCTATTATGTACCTATACTTCCAAATATCAGCACTATGAAAAATCTGGTTGTATGAAGATTTTTGAAAAAGGAAGTTAGGATCTTCATAAATTCTAAATTACGGGTATATCATTAAAATAAGAAAGTGAAAATTTCAGCATACCAAAGCATCCAATTTTAGGCTAAATATTAGAGGGGGAAAATCTGGCATGCTAGAATTTCCCCTTTTAGGCTAACACTAGAGGGGGAAATTTTGGCATGCTAGTTTTTCTCCCTGGGGAAAACTTAGCATGGGGGAAATTTTGGCATGCGACACCGGCCGTTGGTCGAACCGGCATTCAACAAACACCCAACACTATTGAATGGTGATAATTTTGATAATTTTTGAATTTTGAATTTGATAATTTCAATAGTGATAATTTTCCGACAAGCAATAGCAATAAAATATTTAGTTTGCTTTCAATATGAGTTTAAATATGCTATCTTGAATTTTCTAAAAAGTTATGCCCTTCCGTATATAGTTAAGCTTGAAACTTTTCACACTTCTTTGTATGTATTATGGGATAATAATATTTGTTTATATATACATTATGCGAACGGTGGTACAATAAGCCTGAAGCTTTCAACACTTTTGTCCGTATTATAAAATAATAATATAAATATTCGTCGCTACACGTATGTTGACGTGCGCATTGCGTTGGAGTGATAGAAATACAAAAAATGGGTCAAGTCAGTCTTCGAAATCTTATTACTTTGCGAGTATGCTGTTTACCCTTCCGCATATTATTTTTTACTTGCAAACTCTTCTGACGTTAACCGTAGAAAGAGCGCACAAGAAAACTAGTTCTCTGCAAGTGTAGATATGAAAATCAATACGTCTAAGCATACATTAACATAGGGTCGGGTCTTGGGGGGGGCTTGTCCCCAAAAAATTTCCAGGGGGCTTGTACCTTGAACAAAAATTTTCGGGGGGGGGGCTTGTACCTCAAGAAAAAATTCGCAAAATTTTTCGAAAAATTTACGCTAATTTTATTAAAATTTGCTAAAAATCTTCAAAATTTTGCCCGATTTTCCCGAAAAATTAAACATTTTAGCTAAAAAATTCCGGCGCAGCCGGAAATTTTTTGAAATTTTACTGTAAAAACTAATTTTTTCCGGCTGTTTTCGGTTACCCCTTGGCCATTTTTTTGTTACCCCTTGTCCCCGACGGCGATAGGGCTTGTACCTTGTCCGGGTTGGGGGGCGGGGCTTGGACCCCCCCCAGACCCCCCCCGCGTTAACCTATGCGTCTAAGCTAGGCCAACGACGGGCCAAACGGCCAATGGAGGACAACAAAGAGTTAATGGCCAATTGGCCGGCCAACGGCCAACGAAAAGCCAAGGGCCAATAGGCCGGCCAGGCCAATTGGCCCAGAAATTCTCGGCCAACGGCCAATGGCTTGACCGGCCATTAGCCGCATCGGCCAACGCCCAACTCTAAACAAGGCTAATTAAATCGAATATTAATCTTTGGAGAAACAGCAATCAAGCAGGACTGAGTCAGATTAAAATTAATTCGATGATTTTTAATCCTAAGTGGGATTAATGAAGCGGGATTGGATTAAAATTTGGTTACCATTTGTTGCGTATCGCGCTAGCCTGTCATCAAGCAAAAAGCGGCACTGTTTCTTTGAAGTTATACACTCAAATACGCAGGCTTGACAGGTTAACAGAAATGACAGGCTAACGCCTGCTTGACAGTCTAAGAACTCTATCGCGCTAGCCTGTCATCAAGCAAAAACCGGCACTGTTTCTTTGAAGATATAGACTCAAATACGCAGGCGTGACAGGTTAACAGAAATGACAGGCTAAGGCCTGCTTGACAGTCTAAGAACACTGCACACCCCCCCCCTTTCATGCTGTTTTGCTTAGTTTGCACCTTAAGCCTGTCATCTTATGACAGTCGAAGCTGTCTAATTTACACGTTAAACATATAACTTGCTAACTTGTCAAAATCCTCATATATATATATATATATATATATATATATATATATATATATATATATATATATATATATATATATATATATATATATATATATACTAATGCACATATTACATGTAAAAGCTAGCTAATATTTTGTAATTACACATATGCATAAATACGTGTATTATGTACGCACCAATAGGGTACCTAAAATTTTAATACTTAGTGCATGAAAGAAATAGAAATAAATTTCACCCGTTTAACCACTCTCATTTATTGGATTAAGATGGTGATTCCTTTTGGAGACATCACCTTCGAGAACCCTTATTACCCATTCATTCATTCATTCGTTGGAGTTAAGAAGCCATTTTTATATGAAACTGCAGCTTAATATTTTTTCTTTCTAATGAATTCAGCGAAACTAACATTAGTTCTCGGAAATTATTATACTGCATTTTCGAAATAATTTAATTTTCCAGATTTTTTGTAGACAAGTAAATTTTGTCATGAGGCATCGGCCACATCATTCGATTCCACTATCGAATAGCTGAAGACCGTTTTTTAATTATTATGAAACCGCTCTTCGTTATAAAGAAATTAGCTAAAATGTATGCGCAACCTGGATTTTGCCTACTTTTCCCAACTTTGGCAAGCGACCACTTTAGCTAGAAAGCAGCAATCGGAGCAACCAAAGAAGGGTCCCTGGGTATTTTTGTGTAAAATACTTATAGTAAGTGGCAATTCTCTAGTCTGCATAGTAAAATGCTCCACAATCGCTGGAAAAAATTTGGTCATGTTTTTGCAAAAACTACATTTTTATGATAGCAGCGTACGGGATAGCAGTTAGAAGAACAAGAATTGACTCCCTTAGTTTAATTTTCCGGCTTGCGTAGCTCAAGAAATGGCGGGTTATTTGATGTCTGCAAAAATAACAAGCTTTCAACGCCAACACAAGAAAATAGGCTATACCTCACAATAGAGAAAAGCTAGAAAGTTACTTTAAAAAGCAAAAATGTAGAAATGTAGAGCTCTACAAGATCTCTGGAATAAATATAATCATAGCTATGCAGCTACTGTCTAATTGTCAAAAATTGGCAAAAACGGTCCTGAAAGGAGACGTCGAATTTTTGAAGCGGGACTGCGCGGAGGGTGCCAGAATGCTAAAAGAACTTATTTTGGAAAGTTCCATCAAGTTTCAACTTGATTTGTGCCGTCAACCATCAGTATGTGCCCAAAAGGAATCACCACCTTATGTAAATAATGAAGCATTAAATAAATTAAATTAAACATTAAATCAAGCTTAATCCGTTTAATCTGAGGAGCTGTATCTATAATGAGAATTAATTTTTGAAATCTTTAAAGAAATAGGGCCTCTGTAACTTCTGCATTTGTTCTTTTCTTTTCTAAGAAAATTTGTTTCTGGCACCCACACACCGGTAATTTACTTGCAACCTTCGAGACAACTTAATTCATGTGAGACAAGATCATTATATTCTAGTTGGTTTACTCACACTTCACTTGTGCCGACCGTGTCAAGGGTAGATGTACGAGAATTTTGATCCTAAAGGCCGGTTCACACTGGCGCACAAGCACAAGCACAGGCACAAGATGAAAACGTTCACACTAGGGAACAAGCCTAGCCAATAGAATTTGAAATTCAGCTTGGCTACGCCTTCTGTGCTTAGTGCAAAACAATTTTCATTGGCTGCAGCCGTTGTGCTTGTGCAAAAATCAAACTGAATTCAACTCTGCATTGTGCTTGTGCTTGTGCTTGTGCTTGTGCATATGCTTGTGCTTGTGTTGTGCTCTAATGTGCACCGGGCTTAATGTGTGTCATTTAACACACAAATTAAGGTCATTCAATTAAAAGTTTTTCAGATTTTGGCCAATCCTCATCTCTAGTTGAGACTTCTTGTACCCTGGATTCATATAGATTATAAAGCGACTGAGAGTATCCTGATTTCGATTGGATATACTAGTTTGTGAGGGTTCAGCCATTAGCGTGCAGAGGATGAGTAACGCTTATAATGCATAGAGCGTGATGCTTGCCAAGTCATACCGAACAAGCAACATTTTTAAATCGCTTATATAGTTATTACCAAGAGTACGTAATGATTAGAGTATGACCAAGAGTCCATAATTTATTCCTTTATATTATAGAAGAAGAGTAAGCCACTAGAGGGCTTCTCTTCTTGGCATTGCGTAACGGTGCTCCGACCACAATACGCGAATGTTCCCTCGTTTGGTGGGGGGGGTCGACAAGCATACCCCCTCCCCGTTTGGTGGGGGGGGGTAGGCAAAAGGGGTCCCCGTTTGGTGGGGGGGTATGGAAAAGGGGTCCCCGTTTGGTGGGGGGGGTAGGCAGAATGGGGTCCCCGTTTGGGGGGGTCGCTATGTCAGGCTCAGATTGGACGAATCTGATTGGCTGTTGGCGACCCCCCCCCAAACGGGGGAACATTCGCGTATTGTGGGCGGAGCACCGTTACGCAATGTCAAGAAGAGGAGCCCTCTAGTGGCTTACTCTTCTTCTTATATATAGTGCAATTATGCAGTCTTGGTATGACACTAAGCCTAGTCTTTGTTAGCAGAGCAAAAACTAACGGCTGACTCCCACAAATTAGCTTCATCACTTCAAACAAATTAGCACCCTATGTTTGTGTTCTAAAGATCGAAACAGAAGCACGTTGAACCAACTGAGTATATAGCTGTGTTTTCGAGCTTCAGCATGTAAGCCAAGCGTAGCGGCCAAATTTGTTTGAAGTGATGGGTCCAATCCGATTTGTGGGGAGGGTCAGCCGTTAGCGAACAGAGCAGTTTTTGCTGTGAATAGGCTAGGCTTGTCATACTCTTATCATTATGTATTCTTGCTATTACTTTAGTATCTATACCTTTTTATAAAATTGTTATTTGAAATATGGTTTCAACGTAGGCAACTTTTTTGTGAATTTGTTTTTCTTCTTCAGATTCTTGCCAACCCGTTCTTCAATGATTCAGTTCACTGGCGATCCATTTATTATGTATTTTTGTGATCTTAGACCTATCATATTTTAAGCATTTAAGTTCTTAAAATTGCTTTCCTATGCCAGGAACATTTCCTGTAAAGAAGCTGACGATACCGTTATGACGGTTTCCTACATACTAAATTTTCCTCTGAAGAAATCCAATTAAGATTCTCCTTATAGTCAGATTAAATGGATCAAATCGTGCATTTCAACTGACGCCAGTTCGGCGCTGCTTCTGACGGGTAAGATGTTTTGGAATTTAAAAAATATATATCAGAATGTACCGAAAGTAGAAGAGACCTTAGGTGTTCAGTGATAAATGAAGCTTTGGGTTTATTTGCTTGCCCGCAGTGATTACCTCACCGTTTTAATTTAAGACTAAAAGCAGTTTTTAGGATGCTGCCTGCCACTTAATCAAAATTTGTCTTTAATTCAAAGTAACCGGTAGTCAATCTAAATCGTCTCGGCTGCCGCACACCCACACCTTAGTTTCCTTATTAGTCATTTTCAGCTTTATTTTTGAATTAATATTATTAAAAGCTTTAAGCAGTCAGTAGTCTGACTGAGTAATATCCTCATTAGAATTAAAATAGGAATGTTATCGGTGTAATGTAATATGCTTTGTTGTTGAAGCTAAAACTTTTAGCTGCAGACTGCTTCCAAGATGCCGTTCTTTCTGCCTATTTTTTGGCAAAGTTCCTTCTTTTCATTGATCTTCATATTAATTTATCTTTAGCGAACACACCACAAAACCATATGAAAATAATGGGAAATGAAAACTAACGGCGCACCAGGACCTTAAAAGCTTCTCATGCCAGTGTTACAAAGGGATTCACAACTTTAATGAAAAATAGTGGCAAATCATTTTTGTGAGACCCACAAATACGTTTGCAGTTGATTAGTTGCCTTTCCCAGTTCCTGTTTTAAAATTTCAGTTGACTAGGTCATCCAATTAGCTCATTGCAAGATTTGAATTTAAGATTAATTTTTCTGTTATCCTTTGAGAGAATTTTTAGACTTTTCACTCAGCGCCGGAGTTTGGACACATTCGTGATCCCATGTTTCCTTTGCATGTGCTTAATTTTTAATGGAACCTGATCACGATATTTAAATGTTGTGAACCGTCATCGAGAGGTCTATCAAAAAGATAGTTCCTAGATACAGGGTGTCAAAGCTTTAGCTATTCATTTGGGAATTGTTTCACATAGTTTTCTTATAATTGCATAATTCATCAGCTATCAATTGCTGACTTACTATAGGAACCGTGGGGTGTCGTTAGGTACAAGTGAATTGCTTTACTAATTTTTACTGCCAAAATTTGTTTTCATATTAAAGCCAAACATGAACTCCTAATCTTTCCTCCTGCATAAGAAGTTGCCTTAGAAGACAAGTCCATGGCGACCTTACGATGTTTGGTGTTTATTTTGGTATGGTAGTGGAGTAGAAAAGTTTCCTTGGTTATTGTATTAATTAAATTATGTCTTCGTTTTTTAAGTCAAATAAATCAGACCCAAGTTTGAAAGTCATAGCAAGCTTAAAACCGTTTGGGTTTGTTTTCTGAGTTTTTTGAGGAAAAGTCAGAACAGATATTTAAGTTTCTTTATGGATAATTTATGGTGTAACGGTGGTTGAGCCGGGAATAGAACCACGACCTCATCCAACTACTAGGACTAACGCAACCAAACTCTGGCCTACTGCTGAGGAGAGTGCAAGTCCCGGGGGCTCAAATAGGGCAAGGTGCATTCATAGTTCCTGACGCAAGCAGACGCGTGCCGACCATACATGTGCTTGTGGGGGACCTGGAGCTCACCCCCCTCAGAGGGGTCCCTCACCCCCCCCCCCAGAATCCGGAATTTTCCGGAATTTTGCCCAAAAAACCGAAAACTCCGGTTTTCCGAAGGCCGCCGGCTCACCCCCATAATTTCCCCTCCTGCACATGTCTGGCGTCGACGCGCGTATGTAAGTGTCTGCACACGTCTATGAGCATAAATTCGTTACAACTGATTTGTACAGGAGATTGGCACCATAAATAATCCATGGGCAATTCTTATACCATAAATAAGCAAAGAAATATCCACAAATAATCCAAATATGTAGGTTTATTTAGATTCCATTTATGCGATCTAGCTTAGCTTAAAATAGCTTAGCTAACCGATTTGTCGTTGCTTTGATAATAATAACTAATGCTAACCATAACCAACAATATATGCAGCGTGAGAGGACGGTGTTTCCTAGAGTGAAATATTCATATTATACGCTATTTAGTAACAACAACCTCGTGTATACATAGCCAAAATCTCAGTGATACCTTAAGTGAATTTTGGCGCATACACAAAAGATGGTACTACACTCTTGGTACTACTTAACCCCAAGTCTTTGTGGGCTAACGAGTTTCAACATAATTGATGCTAAAACTTTGCATAGAATTACCTAATGTATCTTTATAAAATAAATGTTTTGGGTCTTGTGTCGTTTCCCCCCCCCAGTACTCAAAATCCTTAAAACTTGACCAAATGAGCTAAAATTTGGTGTGGGTATGTTTTCGACCACGCTGAGTTCAAATATCGCAAAATTTTTCGATTTCGCGAAATTCGAAATTTTTCGATTTCTAAGGGGGGACCAAGGGAAACCGAAAAATTTTTGTCTTCGATTTTGCTGAAAAGATGTATATAGGGGTTTTCGGGGTCGTAGAACACAAATCTGAAGTCCGTTTTTCGATTCAGCTTTCCGTTCGCTCAGTATAAGCTAAAGATTTAAGCTTAAGATGTAAGCTTATACTGAGCGAACGGAAAGCTGAATCGAAAAACGGACTTCAGATTCGTGTTCTACAACCCTGAAAACCCCTATATACATCTTTTCAGCAAAATCGAAGACAAAAATTTTTCGGTTTCCCTTAGTCCCCCCTTAGAAATCGAAAAATTTCGAATTTCGCGAAATCAAAAAATTTTGCGATATTTGAACTCAGCGTGGTCGAAAACATACCCACACCAAATTTTAGCTCATTTGGTCAAGTTTTAAGGATTTTGAGTACTGGGGGGGGGGGTAAACGAGACAAGACCCAATGTTTTTTGTGTAACTGTTTCAGTCCCCGCCAATTCTTAGTTGTCTTTGAATTTGTTGTAAAGTCTTTATGAAGCAGAAGAGAAAATGTTCAGAGATTGATTTCTAAACAGAAATGGTAAGCAACAAAGAGTGTAATATATAACTAAAGCACCAAAAGCAGGTCTGTGTTGTTACAACTTAATACCTTTTCGGTACTGATTGAGCAGCATTAAAGGAATCATGATTGTACAAGTGCAGGTTGTAGTGCTACTTACTACTAACAGTACTTCTACTGATTTAAACATTACCAGGCAAAACTCCAAGTGAAGGTCTCTATATTTGCAAGTGAACTGACAAGTTTTTATGAGCAAAGCAACGGTATACAATCCAACAGTCTTATAACATGGGTCAAACACTATAGCAAACTCTTCGCCTTCTGCAGGGTAGTCATGAATGGCTTTGGGATACGATCCGTTTTGTAGTCTTTTATACAGGGCTCAGCCTAATTTGCATATTGATTTTGGCGGAAATTAAATAAGGGGTAACCTAAATAAGAGCGACACAGCTCCGAACAATGCAAACAGTTGTTCTTGCAGTTAGCACTGTCGCTTCATTAGATATTCAGATAAGGGAGGGCGTAGGGAAAGATCGCCAGTACACAAAGCTTCATCTGCTGGTCGGGTCAATTCTTTACTTTATTGTTTTATTCTTGGTCCTGTTTTAGTGATACTCCGGTCAACTTGGTGTAGTATCTAAGCTTGCATAAATAAACCAGTAACTACATACTTCATTACGTTTCACACCACATCAAGACAGGACTAAAACCCATTCTAATTTCACAGTTTAATACCCTACATCTTTCCCCCTTTAAAATACAGTGCAGACTACAAAATACTTTTATCACGTCTGCGTCCGAGTTTTCTGCGCAGTATATATTCGGAATCTCTCAGAAAGTGCGTTTTGCCTTTGTGTCGTCTAGCCTCTAATTTTTCCTCTTGTTTCTTTTGCAAAACCTTTCGATGTGCCCACGAATGCCGCAGGAATGGCATTCCACTAATCGGAATCCACAGTTTTCTGGACCATGAGTGTTTCGATTGGAGCGGAAACAAGGCTTCAGCTTCCGCGAACCCGGCTTGGTGTCCACCATGAAGACCACGGCTAAAGCAGACGAGCTTCTCTCTCGGTCGTTCCATGGCCTGTGCAATCTCAAATGCCCTGTCTAATGGCAAATATCTTTCCGCCAAAAGGCGCTGTTGAATCACCTTATTTACCAACCATCCTACCAACCCATCCCGTATTGCCCGGTTTAGACATTGGCCAAAGTCACATCTTTCTGCCAAGTGACGCAACAATGAAAAATAAGACGCCGCACGGTTCCTCGACTGTTGATTGCGCTGATTGAATTTAAATGCTTCAGCTTTCAGCAATCACCAAAGATTCAGTGGTAAAATGCCGATTTAGAGCATCCATGACTTGAGCATACGCAATGTCAGTTGGTTTTTCAGGGGCAACTAAATTCCTCAGAAGATGATACGTTCCTGACCTAACGCCGGATATTAGAGTCATTTCTTCCTTTTGTTATTGTTGTTCTTTCCAGGCTCGTCAACTGAAAAGCTATATGAGGGCCGAGGGCGCTTCGGCATCCAGTAGTCCAGCACACGTCTTCGGCAAGGTAGGCACACACATCGGGTCATCGTTAGGGAAAGATGTGGGAGATTGGACCACACCGCTCAGTAGCATAATTTAAGGACTCCAGATGCTTCAGTGTTGATTCGATAGGGTTTAATTTCCACGTCTAATTTTTCAGTTCCGGCCAGAAACCGGACGCAGATTGCTTTCTCTGAACTCTGAAACCAGAATAATAGTTTAATCCATTGTTTGGATTTTGCTCAAATTTACACTACTATTAACCCTTTTCAATACTATGACAACAAAAGCAATGGAAACAATAGGGAACTCTGCTTCCGAAGTTAATTAGATCGCTCTTAATACATTGTTTTAAATTTTTGCACAGTTGGTTGGTTGCCAATAAAAACGGGTACCCGGAAAACTCTGGACACACACCTAAATATTATGTATAAGCCTAGCCCTAGACAATATTATGTTGGAAGAGTTTACATGTGGCTTACATCATCCATGTGGCTTCTAAAGTAATGGCAGTATATACCTCTAGACTGCCATCATTTGTTATGTTGTACTTAAACGTTTGAATAACCAGCCAAACTGTAAAAAGTTTCCATCTTCAGCATGGGATCATTCATGATTGTCTGCGAAAATTGGTTCTGCTGAAATTTGGTGAGGACAAGTGGGACGAAATTTTGTAGGTTTTCCATTTATCACTCTACTGTAATTAATTTTTTATTCTTAGTAGTATAGTGTGGTTTAAAATAGCACTATTATGACTTTAGCAATTTTAATTGAAATTGTGTGAACTATAGATCTAAAATAAAAAGCAAGTCTTTGTATATCTTAGAGCGGAGTCAGGGGCCGACGACAAAGCTGATTTCTTCGTCTTTCATCGATACGATGACGAGCATACTTACGAAATCATTGCTTCTGCTACCAGAGTGTTGGGTAATTCAAAATATGGTCATACAATGCGTAAACACTAAATTTCGAATAAAGAATACCGAAATTGGCTATTAAAGCGGAAGGTTCTTAGTTCCTTTATGTGAAATATTACAGTTTTTTTGAATTCTTATCAATTGTTGGCTGTCGCATAAAGATGATTCTGTACAATTAACCTATGCAAGTGTAATATATACAATTTTTAAATTTGCTTTATATTATTTAATATTCTAATATTTATATTTTATATTTAATTTTCAATTTAATATTTTTCCATACCTTAGGTGTCAGCCATAACAAAGTCATGGAAGTATTTGGTGAATATTTTTATCACTATGCTTTGGAAATGCATTTTGGTGAAACTTTGTTTATTCTCGGACGAGATCTGGAAACGTTTTTGGATAACCTGGATTTTCATCACTACTTTGGTGCCAGTTTCATTTATGGTGCTACCAGAACACCTTCCTTTAGAAGTGAACGACTTCCCGATGGAAAGCTACTCATGCATTATTACTCGCCTAGAGAGGATTTTGTATATATTGTTGTAGGTGAGTTGGATTTGACTCTTAGCTCCAACAGTAGGACTTTGCGGAAAAGCCTTATTTCAGTTCATAGATGTACTGCAAATAAATAGCCTAAAATCTGAAGTGCAAAACTAACGTTGACGTGTGTTTGGTTACGTCTCAGTACTTCAGTAGCTGTTCTGTACGGAGGCATAGGAAAGATTACTAAGCCTAGGAATACATCTGATTGCTCGGTGTTGTAGTGGTCACGTGTCTCACTGTGCGGAATGGCCGTGGTTCGATCCCCGGTCGGGTCAATTCTTTACTTTCAATCCTGAATGAAAATGCTGAACTTTCCTCTTCCGTTCTCTCTCCTATTTCGGAGGTCCTAGTTACAAAATTACATGGTGCCTGACACCTCCCGGCTTGCCTAATGCCTAATTAACTTTTTGGTCCACCAGCCCCTGGTAGAAGTTCTTCATGTGGCGGAAACTAAAGAATTGGCCCTCTCGCCCTACCGGGGATCCAACTACGGCTTTTCAGCACTGCAGTCAGACGTGCCACAACTATGCCACCGAGCCTAATGTTTTAGAAAAAGATCACCGGCTGGCCGCCTGCCAACGGCTGGCCGCCCGCCAACGTCCGGCCGGCCAGCCGTTGGCCGTTCTTGGATTAATTAGATGAAGCCATTTTGACAGCGGGTCAAACTTTAAATATTCAAAAATTGATTAAAAAATTTTAAAGACAAATTAAAATTCTAATTTCAACAAATGACAGTCCTTATCCAGGCCTTTCTAATGATACCAGACATGGCTGGTTAGCATTGCCCAGTTTCGAGATTTTTTGACACGACTCCAAAAAAGTGAAACTTTTTAAATTTCCTATGTTTAACACACGAAATCTCAACTTTGAGGTGAAATTACTCAAGAACCGTACGACTTACAACTTTAATTTTAAAAACTCATTAAAATATGCAGAGAGTGCAAATAACCCTTCTAGTACAATTCCGTTGAGTGTCGGATTTTTGGCGATTTTTCAAGGTAAAAATTTTGTAAAAAATGGTGCTTTTTGTATCACGAAAAACAGGACCAACGAGACATTTTTGCCTATCCTGCACGATTGACAAAAGCTACAGAAATCGCTTATAGATAGTTGCACTCTACGCATAACAGAATTCTTATGAGAATAGTTTCAAATTTCTGCCATTTGTAGTGCTCTCAAAAAACTTGCCACAAAATGTGCTAATTTTGCCAAAAATTATCATTTTGCACAATTTTCACGTTCTTTTAATAATTTCTCACTCATTACCCACTCGAAAGTAACGAAACTTGGCACATAAAACTCTCAATGCCTGCCGGACATTATGGTAAATCAAATGCTTCAAGGTAGAACTTTTCTGTCGTGTCGGCTCCTTTGATCTCTTATACGTCACAAAAGTCAATTTTTGAAATTTCCAAAATATAGACACATTCGATAGCTACTGATGAGCTGAACAACTTTTCTAATAGTGCTATGTGTCTGAAATGTAGTATCTGAAAGTTAGAGCAAGTCAAAGTTTGAGGGCACAGTTGGCTGAAAAAGGCTGAGTTCACAATTGAAGATTGTACTGTGAACGACTGGCTGGACATCCCGGACTCGTTTTAGTATTAAAATATTAGCCAACCCACAGAATTAATTTTCCATATTAGTTGACCCAAATTTCGTTGCCGTTCTGTCTCAACATGACCTTGGAGGGCAAATCACAGGGATTTTTAAGTTTTCCAACTTTATAGCTGAATATCTCTGACACAGTTGGATTACTTTTGCCCCGCCTTTGTCCGATTGGCCTACTTTTTGGCGAAATTAAAGAGCATGGGTGTGGTCAAAAATACTTGGTCGTTGGTTCTTAGCTGCCTTCCAGTCCAGCCATATGCAGCCGTCGCGTTTATGTGCCCGGCCCCCCCCCCCTTTTCACAACTACCAACATAATTAATTAAAAATCTCTGCTGGTTGCAAGACCTAAGCTTCAAGCTTGTCATTGGCAAATATGATTTGGCACATGTGCCCCTATCTGCGGAAAAATACTAGACGTCTGTATCTTATCTGCATCTAAGGGAATTACTGTTCAAAGTTGAAGTTTCGGCAAAATTTTGAAAATTTTTGTGCTAACGAAAGGAATATTTTATTACTGGTGCGAGCTATAAGGCTGTAATTTGGCACAAAAGGAGGCCCTATAGGAGTACTCATTTGTGCCAAATGGCAAGAAATTCTGCCACGTGAAAAATTTTTTGTCAACTTTAATCTTCAAAAATTGCCAAAATCGCCGTTTTTGGGTAATAGTACCCCAGAAATCGAAAAAATCAAATTTTTGAAATTAAACTTTTTGAGATATTTGAACTCAGCGTGGTTGAAAACATACCCACAAACGATTTCAGCTCGATTAGTGAAGGTTTGCGACTTCTATGGCTGCAGTAAGCCTTTACACGCGATCTGGCAGACTAAAAATGGCGATTTTGACAATTTTTGAAGATTAAAGTTGACATAAAACTTTTTTCACGCGGCAGAATTTCTTGCCATTTGGCACAAATGAGTACTCCTATAGGGCCTCCTTTTATGCCAAATTACACCTTATGGCTCGCACCAGTAATGAAATATTCCTTTCGTTAGCCAAAGATTTTCAAAATTTTGCCGAAACTTCAACTTTGAAGAGTAATTCCCTTAGATGCAGATAAGATACAGACGTCTAGTATCTTTCCGCAGATAGGGGCACATGTGCCAAATCATATTTGCCAATGACAAGCTTGAAGCTAGGGCTCTGCGTCCAGCAGAGATTTTTAATTAATTATGTTGGTAGTTGTGAAAAAGGGGGGGGGGTCGGGCACATAAACGCGACGGCTGCACATGGCTGGAAGGCAGCTAAGCACCAACGACCAAGTATTTTTTGACCATGCTCTTTAACTTCGCCAAAAAAAAGGCCAATCGGACAAATTCGGGGCACCCCCATTTTAGGCCCCTTAAGGGGGGGGGATCCATTTTTGGGCCATTTTTTTACTTTCTCTGATCTTTTTGATTTTTACATATTTTATTGTTCAAACGGTATACTTTAACGAGTTTTTAAAATCAAAGTCGTAACTCTTACGGTTGTCGAGTAATTTCCCTCAAAGTTGAGATTTCATGTGTTAAACAGGAAATTTTAAAAGTTGTCATTTTTTCGCGTGCGCCAAAAAATCTTCCGACAAACGTTGATGAATCTGGACAAATTATACATTAAATTAACGCTGAAATGTTAAACTGCGGTATCTTGGAAATAGAATTTTAATTTAGGCCTTTAAAATATTTTAATTAATTTTTGAAAGATTAACATTTAACGTGATGCTAAAATCGTGTTAAATTTCAAGCCTTCAAAAATTAATTAAAAAATTTTAAAGGCCTAAATTAAAGTCCAAGATACCGAAGTTTAACATTTCAGCGTTATTTTAATGTATAATTTGTCCAGATTCATCAATGTTTGTCGGAAGATTTTTTGGCGCACGCGAAAAAATGACAACTTTTTAAATTTCCTATGTTTAGCACATAAATTCTCAACTTTGAGGTGAAATTACTCGACAAACGTAAGAGTTACGACTTTAATTTTAAAAACTCGTTGAAATATACCATTTGGACAAAAATATGTGAAAATCAGCGAGATAGGAGAAAGTCGAAAAAATGGCCCAAAAATGGACCCCCCCCTTAACGTATTTCACCGTATTTCCAAGCAAATGCTAGCAAATTTCATGATGTTACAGCCATACGCACGCATAATACCTACCCACGTAACTCATTACAACGTATAGTTTACCTACTTTTCATTGGCCTTTGGTTTAATTATGGTCATTAGGTTTGGTCCGCGAAGTGGCAAAGGAGGTGTTCCATATTACGGTGAGTCCTCGCGTTTTGGAGTCCAACCGACAAGTCTTCAACACTAACTCAGGAGAAAAGATCACTCATGTTGTCCTCAGTCTAGACGGATACGAACTCATCGCCAAAGATCGCGTCTCGCCTTACCTGGGACAGCAGCTGATTAGCACCCAATGCTTTCTATCACTCAACGACTTCCGATCTCTTATGCCTTATCATATCATGTTCGATACGGTAATGCAGCTTTTAAACCTTAGAATATTAATACTCATTTTTCAATGAAGTATTTAGTCCATAGCTAGCTGTCAAAGACGCAGTACATACAACTCAAAACCTGTTATATTAGTTATATACTATTGTTTCAGGATTTGAAAGTAGTCGATATTGGCAAATTTATGGCTGAGTTTTATGGAGACTTCATGATACCGGGCACAAAAATAACGCAGTCTGTGATCATGACGAGGCCCAACTTTGATTTCACTCTCGCGACACTCCAAACATTTATCAACTCAACTTTTGAACTGAGAGTGAAAATACCCGATCTCAGCAAACATTCTAGTCATAAGCCAATTGAATTAAAAGGTACTGTATGTCAACATCGGTCGTAAGACTCAATTACTGTAGTGTCGAAAAGAACACTACGCTTGGGGGGGGGGGGGGGGGGGGGGGGGGGGGGCGAGTATTAAAGGTTACGCAACTGTATATGAAATTCAGAGATGAACGACAAGATTAACGAAAGCAACATCAGTAAAGACGGCAGATTATACAACAACAATTACATTTGCAAATTGAAATGACTGAAAGAATATATAAATTAAACTCTCTTGCCAGACTTTAGGTACAACAAGTAAGGTAAGGGTAAGTTGTGCCTGGAATGAACTCCAATCCAATCCATAGAAGGTTATGGGGGTGTCGACCCTTTATTTCCCGGGATTCGCGGGAGGGGAAGATAGAAAATTGCAACTTGCATGTTCATGTTCAAGGTACAAGTAAAGTGCTTCCTACCTAAACCCTCAAGTGGTACTTGCGTACTTACTAAACTTAGTACTTACAGTTGAACTGCAAGTTGCAAGTTGTCCGCTAACACTTGCGATCAGAATCTATTTCATAAAAATCGTTAATGCACTTGTGGTGCAAGTGGTTGAATGAATTTTCACTGAACAAATGGAACAAAAATTGCTATAACTTATTTTAATTTGAATATTTTACGGAGAAATTTTATGACAATACTCTTTAGATTATTGTCGTAAAATACATTGTGAATTTCAAACAATTTCTTTACTTTCTGAATTTTTATGAAATTTTAAATATTGTTGGTTCATTCTTTAAAGATCAGCTACCTGCAAACTTGAACTTGCTTTTACAAGTTGTCAAGTCTTGCAACTTGCTTGCACTTTTCCGCAAGTAGCAGGAAAGGTTTTATGAAACGCTGTCAAGTTTAACTTGCAGTTCAAGTGCAAGTACAAGTTCAAGTGCAAGTTCAAGTTGCAAGATTTTTATGAAATTATCCCCAGAACAGGAAGTAACAGCTCGAATGTTGATCATCCGTGGAATAATTCCAGCCTTTCGCTAGGCATAGACTGCTAGACTGCTGTTGACGTACTGGTGTTAACTTTACTACAACAAGTATGTATAATTAAAATACTAAGCTTTTTAGGAAAATAAAATCAGCGGTTTTTACTACATATATATTTGATTTTAGGACAAATGATTCCTCTTGACGACGGCAAGAACATACTGTACGCATGTTCTCCGAAATTACATGACTTGAAATCCCTAAAGGAGTATCAGTTATCACTATCCGATTTACCATTGTATGATCTGACGAGAGAGGTCATTCTGCTTAACCATCAACGGCAGACAGAAATCGAACTGAGGTGAGGTATAA
>JASAND010006879.1:0-28506 GCA_030248195.1 Trissonchulus latispiculum
TTAACCAGGTTCGCTCTAAAGACCGTTCACAAGTTTGGCTATTTACTCATAATGGACTGCTACCAACCGATAGAGAATTAATTCCTCTACATTTTATAATTAAGGTTTAAAGGGTCCCTGATGCACCTAGAAAAAGTTAGAAGCCATCAAAGTCGAGCAAAGTTGAAATTTCCCCCAAACTGTCCCTTCTGATAATGGACAAAACTGGTTGCAGCTGTTGCGATTTCTGTAGCAGCAAAATGAGACTTAGCCCAAATTAATCTACGAGACAGCCTCTATAACTTGGATCGAGTGTCATTTCTGCAAGTATTTGAAATGGCTGAAAGCTCCCAATTAAATAGCCAAACATGGTACAGTTTTGGTCAAACTTTCGCATCTATCTTAAGGCTCTAGGGGACAAAGGACAGTTTGAAGATATTCTTTCAGGATGTTGCGGACGTGCGTTGGATAAAAAGGCACCGGAGATCTGGCATTGACCGGACTAACATTTTTTGCACTGACCACAACCCGTCCATTTTTACCCTTGTTACAGATTTGCAACGTTATGCGGGAAAGGGTTAACGCAGCTTTTAAAATCAAAACAGATATACACATGTATATATTATATATTCATAATGTATTACGATTAATTAAAAATTCATTAGTTACTTTATAGTCTTAAACTTTCTTTTCCTAATTTAAAAAATACACAAATATATAGCATTTTTAAAACTTTAGGTAAACTTATTGTGAATCTTTAATTAACATGTTAGCAAAACTGCTTTTGATGTGTTAATTGGACTGTTAACATTTAATGGATTAACATTAAACTATGTTTTAATTTTGTAAACTGTTTTAAACTTCTGAAGTTTATCTTCAAGCACCCCCTTTGTACATATTGTTACTATGCATAACCTATCTTTTGACTTTAAATATGACGTCGGCATGTCCTTTGCTTTCCTAGCCAAACACAAAGACAAAGGCGTTTAAAATAAAATGCAGAATTTACTAGAAAATATTTACTGGGCGAGTTTCAGTAAAAATGGTATTTACGTGTAAAGATAGGAAGTTTAAAGAAAATACCATTCTTACTAGTAAATACCGTATTTACTAAAATCGGCCAGTAAATACAGTATTTACTGAATACAGAAATTACTACGACAGGTACACTGGCAGACGGACTGACTGATGAAGACTTTACATTCACATCTAGTGTCTACGGAAATAAGCTTTCACTGATGAGAAGAAAGGGAGTTTACCCACATGAGTACATGGACACGTGGGATAGATTTAGTGAGACTCAGTTACCACCTATTAAAGCCTTCCACAGCACACTAACTGATAGCGACATTGAGATCCGAGACTACGAGCATGCAAAGACTGTGTGGAATGAGCTAGGTATAGAGAATATGGGTCAGTATCATGATGAATACTTGAGAACAGATGTCCTATTATTGGCAGATGTGGTAGAGAACTTTCGCAAGACTAGCCTGAAAACGTATGGCTTAGATCCTTGCCACTACTGTACTCTACCTTCATTTGCCTGGGACGCCTGCCTCAAGTATACTGGCCAGGATTTAGATCTTTTGACTGATCCAGATATGTACAAGTTTTTTGAAGATGGTATAAGAGGTGGGGTGGCAATGGTTGCCCAACGGTACGCAAAGGCCAATAACCCACTGCTCGATGGGTATGATCCCAAGCAGCCAACCTCTTACATCACCGACGTGGACATGAACAATCTATATGGGTGGTCAATGGTCCAGAAACTCCCTGTGCGCAACTTTAGGTGGATGGTCAACTTGGAGCAATCGAGAGACGTTCCATGTATCCTTGAGGTTGACCTAGACTACCCACAGCATCTACACAACGTTCACAATGACTACCCACTTGCACCCCAGAGAATTACCATTACTGAGCAGATGATATCGCCACACAGTAACGAGCAAGGAGGGTACATGCGGTGTGAGAAGTTAGTACCTAACTTACGTAATAAGACTCGTTACATCGTACACAAACATACATTAGAGCAATACATAGACCAGGGATAGAAGAGGTCATCAACTGACTACAGTACAGCGGTGCAAGGTAGGATTAAGCGCCTATGATGACAAACGATATATACTTGACGATGGTATCCATTCATTTGCATATGGACATGTATTGATTGAATAAACTTAATGATTGTTACTTGTGGAACTTGTATTGATAAATACTGTATGCATATGCTTGTTGAATAAATAAAGTGATGATTTGATACTGAGCTCCCATTTGTCCTCTCCTATACTACTACGGATTTTAAGGCTAGTTAGAATTTCAAGGTCATAGTTGTTACAAACCTTAGGCAGTAAACCACTTCAAAGCTAATTCAATTTAAGGCTAAGGGTATAGAACTTCATTGTAGCTACTAGTGTGTAAAAGCGCATAGCCAGTAGAAGCCAGAACTATTAGCTAAGTGGTCTAGAACCCGGGTTTTTATACTACTTATTTACCTAGACGATATCTGCCGCAAAATGGATAAACACCATAGGAGTAGGAGAATATAAAGTTCTGGTTTCTTTTCTAGTCACAGTAAAATGTCCAGAACTTTTTAAGAGCTGAACAACTTTTTTAGAACAATAGAACCAACTCTTCAAAATGCACTGAATTAATTCCCGTAATTTGCGAAAACCGGATTTTCCGGATTTTAGAAATTTTCTTCAATACCCCTCAATATAGGTATCATTCGAAAGCTCTTGATGAGAGCAATGTTTCTAATAGAGCCAACTCGCAAAAATGAGCCCACTTCTCGGAATTCAAGAAAAACTTCTAAGCTAGAGTGAAATCCGGAATTTGTAAATTCCGGGAATTCGGTGAATTCTTGGACATTGGTTACACGATTTGTTTAGCTCATCAAGAGCGTTCGAATGATACCCATATTGTGGGTATTGGAGAAAATATTTTAAATACTGAAAATCCGGTTTTCGCGAATTCCGGGAATTGAGTGCATTTGCACCAGTTCGTTCTATTACAAAAGTTGTTCACCCCACTTTAGAATGATACCAATCTTGTGGGTATTGGAGGAAATTTTTAAAATCCGGTAATTTTGAAAACCCGAAATTCCGGAAATTGGGTGCATTGTCGTGAAAAGCTTCTAAGAGCAAAAACGTGTAGCGGGACCAGCTCTATTCGACTGTCAAAAACCAAATTTCGATTGTGATAGAGATTGGGCGAAAAACTAAAAATTTTTGATTTTCCGTGAATGAAGTCCGGAATTTCGGATTTTTACAGATTTTCGAAAATCTCGGGTTCCGGAGAATTCTAAAAAATCAACATTATATAGGCTACCTTCAAATGATAACTAAGGACAGCCGCTCACATTTCAGTTCCAAGATTTTTTGGACAGACTTTAGCTAATGGCGGAAATTATGTCACTGCATATTCATGCCGCAAAAGTACGTATAGTTTCAATAATAACAATAATAATTAATACTTAAATGAATAATAATGAAACAAGCAAAACAAATATGTATTGTAATAATAAATTGTAATTTTTATAAAACATTGTCTCTTGTCGTATTTCCAAGAGGAGTTCAGTGAGTTTCCGTCCGTCCCAAGTCAGAGAAGCATTTTTGTCCACTTGAGCCATTTAAATCTGAATTAACAGTTAAGAGGCTAAAAGGTTTTGGAAAAGCCAACCCACTGTGAGTTCCAATTGGCAGGTATATAAGTACAACCTTGTATTTTGCTTCACGTTAGAAATTCTTTAACTATATATATTAGTATGTTGAGAATTCGGAATACTTGAATACCTACTGAATGAGCATAGCATATGAATTAAAGTAAAAATTTCTGGTTAGGGTATATAGGTCGGGTCTTTCTCATTATCCCCACCACAGGCTCAAAGAAGCACCGAAGAAGCACAATTTTGCGGATTGAGTTGAAATTTGGTTGGGGTAGGTTTTCGTATCTGCTGATTCCAAAAATGCAAAAAATTTAGAATTTCAAAAAAATTTTTAAAAATTAAAAATCTCAGTTGGCAAGGTTAGACCAAAGGGATCAAAAAATCTGTCCATGATTTCGGTGAAAACTTGCATACAGGGGTTTTCTGGGCGCTGAGCAAGAATCTGAAAACAGTTCTTCGATTCAGCTTTTCGTTAGCTTAAGCTAAAGTTGTAAGCTTAAGATGTTCCTGAGCTAAGGAAACGCTGAATCAAAAACGGATTTCAGATTCGTGCTCAGCGCCCAGAAAACCCTTCTGTGCAAGTTTTCAGCAAAATCGTGGACAAAAGATTTTTGATCCGCTTATCCCCTCCTTCGCAAACTAAAATTTTAAAATTTTTAATTTTTTTGAAATTTTAAAATTTTTGTATTTTTGAAACTAGCAGGTCCGAAAACCTACCCCTACCCAATTTCAACTCAATTGGTCAAATTGTGCTTCTTCGGTGCTTCTTCGGATCTGTGAGAGGGATATTTTGAAAGACCTTAAATTCTTCAGTCTTAATTCAGAACAGGAACTTTCTTGCTAAAATTTTTACATTCTCAGAATGTTTCAACTTAGAATCAACTTTTTACTTTTGTAGCTACGTACGTAGAGCTTTATGAAAAGTCAACAAGTTATATTAGAACTTTCTCCTCATTTCAGCGGAAATAATGCATAATTTTCCTAGGAGAGTCATTAAGTTAATTTGCAGCCCCTTTAGCGGCAAATCAGGCTAGAAGTCGGCTGCCCTCCTGCCTGCCTGTCTTTCTACTGATATTATTTGTCGCAGAAGTTGCCTCATAAAATTAGACATTCACTTTCACCTGTTGAGAACTGCTTCTTTCCATCATTTCTCTCAATCTTTTCGTCTCTGTAGGTCGCCTTTAGGCGCTCTCTTCCTCTAATTCCACTTGTTTACACTGCTTGGCTGATATCTTATCAGTTATAAGCTGAGATCTAATGAGACACGCGAGTTCCATCATGTCAGAAGGTTACGGAGATCACCCTCTCGGAGATACGTAAAATCCAATTAAGGTTTTAGCAAGATGGTTTATATTAATATTCTAATTTCAATTTTGATAGCGGATAACAGTTTTTTTCGGTTTGCAATTATAATACAGCTGGGAAGCTTATTACAATTTTTCCAGATCAACTACATATCAAATCTAATATTCTAGGTTAACTTTTCGTACAATTTTTACAGACCTTATAAAATAAGTTACAATTTAAAAGATTTTAGCTTAAATTTCGACTTAAGCATAGGTATGTAGGTATTGGCATCATAAGATTATTTTTGTCAAGGTGCTCAGCATTTGTCAGGCACTCAAGGACTATGGAATGCTGGCCTACGCGGTCCGTTATGAAAGATGGGCAAGAGACGGAGGGGTGAAGGTCAAGGATAGAAAAGTTGACCCCCAAGCAGTTCTGACGTACGGTTATTTCAGTCGCCTCCAGGGCAACCAATGTTGTGCCTGCCAATAGAGGTCGCCCCCCGCTGATCAACTGATGGCTGTAGGATGGCGGAAGTCCACTACACCCCTCGGAAGGGTAAAGGGGAAGAAAAAATTGGCTGCAGGAAAGGAGTCGGAGGGTAGGCCGAGTACTCAGACAGGAAAGTTAGAAATCAGACAAGGAGAATATATCTAAAAGTAATCGTATAAATAATAAACCAGAATTTATCCCTGATTGACACGCAGAAACAAACACACAGGGACCTTTTTCACCCTCCAAGTCTGCTGCTACGCTCAATCAGAGTGCTTCTTTAAAACAAGAATGAGAAGTAACCTGCTGGCTCCGATTGCAGCTTAAGGGGGGGCGACTAAACTTTTGCCCCGAATTTGTCCGATTGGCATACTTTTTGGCGAAGTTATAGAGCATGGGTGTGGTCAAGAAAATACTTGGTCGTTGGTTCTTAGCTGCCTTCCAGCCATGCGCAGCCGTCGGGTTTATGTGCCCCTCCTTTTTCACAACTACCAACATAATTAATTAAAAATTTCTGCTGGCTGCAAGACCCTAGCTCCAAGGTTGCCATTTGCCAAAATGATTTGGCACATGTGCCCCTATCTGCAGAAAAATACTAGACGTCTCTATCTTATCTGCATCTAAGGGAATTACTCTTCAAAGTTGAAGTTTCGTCTAAAATTTTAAAATTTTTGGCTAACGAAAGGAATATTTTATTACTGGTGCGAGCTATAAGGCTGTAATTTGGCATAAAAGGAGACCCTATGGGAGTACTCATTTGTGCCAAATGGCAAGAAATTCTGCAGCGTGAAAAAATTTTTATGCCAGCTTCAATCTTCAAAAATTGCCAAAATCGCCTTTTTTGGGCAATGGTACCCCAGAAATCGAAAAATTCAAATTTTTTGAAATATTTGAACTTAGCGTGGTCGATAACACACCCACAAACGATTTCAGCTCGATTAGTGAAGGTTTGAAAATTCTATGGCTGCAGAAAGCCTCTACACAGGATCCGACAGACTGAAAATGGCGGTTTCGGCAATTTTTGAAGATTAAAGTTAACATAAAAATTCTTTCACGCGGCAGAATTTCTTGCCATTTGGCACAAATGAGTACTCCTATAGGGCCTCCTTTTATGCCAAATTACAGCCTTATAGCTCGCACCAGTAATAAAATATTCCTTTCGTTAGCCAAAAATATAAACTTCAACTTTGAAGAGTAATTCCCTTAGATGCAGATAATATAGAGACGTCTAGTATTTTTCTGCAGATAGGGGCACATGTGCCAAATCACATTGGTGAATGGCAACCTTGCAGCTAGGGGTTTGCAGCCAGCAGAAATTTTTAATTAATTATGTTGGTAGTTGTGAAAAAGTGGGGGTCGGGCACATAAACGCGACGGCTGCACAGGACTGGAAGGCAGCTAAGATCTGAGTACCCGGTATTTTTTTGACCCCACCCTTGCTCTAAATCTTCGCCAAAAATTAGGCCAATCGGACAAATTCGGGGCACCCCCATTTTAGTCGCCCCCCTCTTAAACTTCATACGAAGCATCAGTTGACCAGCTATACATTTGAGTTGAGCTGAAATAAAGTCGCAAAAACAAGGGGCCATTTGCATCCTAATGCCAGATACTGGAAAACGCAGTCTTTTTGTGATTCTAGAAAATTCGAATTCCACTTATCTGCCTGATCCAAATGTGCGAATGGTTACCATTTCTACTTATTGAATTTGAATGTCCATGGTTTCCCAGTAATTCCAGTTGTCCCGTTTTCCATTAGTTAAATCCTTTCGTTCAAAATAACCATTGACTTGTCGCCTCAAACGACAAAATGTAAGCATATTTAAAATTGTAAAATATCCTAATTAAGGTTTCCAAAGCTTATTTTTGTTACAATCTTTAAAATCCTCACTGTACCACCATTATGAACGATCGTACACGTTTCAAATCATTTTGCAGTTTATTTTTAGCTTGCATTCCTCACATTTAAACCGAAGCACAGATTAAGTTTCTCAAAACTCCTCCCTCCCTCCGTTATTCCATAAATTTTGCTTAAAATCAAGATTGAAAATCTTAACTTATCTGTATAGGCAACCACTTTTTAGCTGGTATCGGACCAGATCCTCCTCCAGTATTTCGAGTAATGTTACATCATACGATTAGATTATGAGATTAAGATGTAGCTTAGGTGTGAGATCCTAATTCAGTAGGATTATATTGTTAGGTTGAGACTTGACTGTTGTTTTCTCCTGTTTACTAAATGAAAATTATAAACCTGCTTAGGACACAACAGAATATTTACCAGTTGAATCTAATCTGCCGAGTTCGAAATGGATACCCACAAAAAGTTTCTAAACACTCCCCTGAACCCTGAACCAGCCCATTCTTTAATCCTGAAACTAGGTTTCCCTCACTTCCCAAGCCGATGTCTGTCCCTTAATGAAATTTCTCTGTTATTAGAAGTCAAAGCCGGGAGGCCCCGTTCCTTCACTGATTGCCTACTTCAAACCTAATTGGCCCGGACCTGAAGGGTACTCTCTCTCTCTCTTTCACTTCGAATTGAGTGCTGGAGAATTCCCTTTTTGACTTTTGACTCAAAATTTGACCCAAAGAGTTACCTTCAACAGGTTTTAGGCTAGGTAGGAGACAATAGTTTTAAACGGCTGAGAAAGTCTTTTGCTAACCCTTTAGTCTTGACAAATATTTCTTCTTCCTCCTAAAGCAAGTCTCTGCAAATAGAATTAATGATGAAGGTTTCCATTTCAGCTCTTTTTTTTCTGAGCAAGCCCTTCTGAGACGGAATAGGCAGGGCGGCACTGAAAAGGTCAGAGCCCGTCTAGAAATTTTTAATCAGTTATAAAATTGCATGAATGTCAAAATTATGAACACGTACCTAATTAATTATTTAATTTTTTGTATTTTAAGATTTTCCTTAGCCAGGTACTCACTGTTGTATTGTGTCTGTGATCTGTGAGTACGTCGGTTTTTCCAGAAATAAGGTATGAACTTTGTTCTTTGTTCTACTAATGTAGAGAAAAGAGTAAGTACAATGTACACCAGAGTAATTAGTTTTATTTATTTTTATAATAACTTATTAGCTTTTAACAATAAATTTTGTTTAGGCACATTAATTTGATCAAATGAATTCACCAGTGACACCTTTTGTACTGTTCTTATTATGGTCTAAGAATCTTTTGACAAAAGCAAGTGTTAGCAACCACCCAACTGCCGTTACTGTACGAAACTGCACTTCAGACCGAGAAATTATTGACAAGCTACAGATTACAAATGCCTCTCACTATGACAAGCATAAGGTTCCTGTAGCTACAGGAATTACTGTACAAATACAAGTATTAATACAGTCCATATCGGCTATATCCGAGATTACTCAAGACTTTCAAGTGGATATGTATGTGAATGAATTCTGGCAAGATCCCCAACTGACCTACAAAAATCTAAATCCGTGTAAAGTGAATATCTCTCTTGACCAAGAACTGTACAAATATCTGTGGACGCCCAACACCTGTTTTATCAACAGCAAGCAGGCTTCCATACACGAATCTCCCTTCAAAAACATCTTTCTTATGGTATTTGCCGATGGTACACTCTGGACATACTACAGAGTCCAGTTGAAAGGTCAGTAAATGTATAGCGACAGCAAGTATATAAAGCGAATGTCCATGTGTTATCATAATCATTGTATACTGTTTTAATGTTTTATACCTTAATTGTTTAATGCATAATATTATCATGATCAAGCAAAGCTACCACTCCATCAGACATGTGCAGGAGGGGAAATTTCAAGGGGTGGGGGTGAACCGGCGGCCCACAGCCGCCTAATAACCAGATTTGCTAAAAAAACCGGAAAACTCCGGATTCTGGGGAGCCAGGTCTAGGCGGGCCTCAACCCCCCCAAGCACATGTATGATCTCCATTACGATGAAAGTAATGGACGTACTGATGACCCTGTAGAACACCTCGGATAATTGCAACTGTAGTTATTCAGTGTTAGCTCCCCGAAGCAAGACAAAACTCTAAAATTGTTGACACTACCCCCTAACCGGTGAACCGACTGGGGGTGAGGTGGCTGTAAAAGAATTATATCACAGTCAAAATTAAAATCTGGTTAAGATTTCTAAAAAAGTATTGACAAATTTTTTGTTTTTTATGTGAAGGTCCCTGCGATATGCACTTAGAAAACTTTCCCTGGGACGTACAGAGCTGTTCGCTGACCTTCGAAAGCTTCAACTACAATACTGAAGAGGTCCGAATGCGTTGGATGGATAGATCGCCAGTGATGATAAGGGAGGAGAAACGATGGCTTCCCGATTACTATCTAGTTAACATTTCAGCCAATCATTTGAGTGCGGTAATTGCTTTAAATGTATACAAATAGCTTGGTTCACAGTGGTTTAATAACCGTCAATGTGCTGGTAAAATTCACCGAAATTTAGGTTTTATCAATGGATGGAATTAAAATTAAAAGCGTTGACAGACCAGTGTAATGCCAAGAGTTCACAATAGTTAAGCTGACATTTTGCAAAAAACAGATTAATTGCTACGATTTCAAGCTAGGAACGTCGTTCAGTTATTTTTTCAATAGATTGTTGCTAAAAATGTATGAAAATTATCAAATTTCAGCCACACATTCACTGTCAGTTTTTGCTTCAAGCACTTTTCTCGTGAGTCAGAAATTTAATTTCTGCTCTATTTTAGCTGTATCCAGCAGGATTTTGGGACGAAATGACCCTGACTTTGTATTTCAAACGACGCTCAGGCTGGTATCTCCTGCAGGCCTATATTCCAACGTATCTCACGGTATTCATTTCCTGGATTTCCTTTCAGCTGGGAACGAAAGCCATCCCTGCCCGAACCATGATCGGGGTCAATTCTCTGTTGGCGCTGCTCTTTCAGTTTGGCAGCATCCTGAGAAATCTTCCCAGAGTTAGTTACGTGAAAGCAATAGGTAAGGACAATAATTGTTATTAACCCATGAGCAGCAGTAGAGAGGCTATCCTCCAAAATAATTGCTGGCAATTCGGATTAGGTTACATAAATATGAATAGATTAGGTTAAAATCAAGTTATCCAATCAAACCAAGAGTACATAATGATAAGAGTATGACAAGCCTAACACTCTATGCAGTGAAGGCAAAAACTATGCGATGCGCGCTAACGGCTTACCCCCCCCCCCCCCACAAATTGACCCCCTCTCACACCGCCCCTATATGGGTTGTAGTTCCAAACGGGGGTCACTCACTCGCTTAGCATGTTTTTTTACATGCAAGTGTTAAACATACACGCTTAAACCCCTTCCCCAAATCGGACCGCTATTAATTTCAACGTGTAATTATGCAAAGCAGTGAGCGACCCCCGTTTGGACCACCTTCCCATATAGGGGCGGTGTGAGATGGGGTCAATTTGTGGGGGGGGGTAAGCCGTTAGCGGCTAGCGCGCATCGCATAGTTTTGGCCTTCACTGCATAGAATGTTACGCTTGTCATACTCTTATCATTATGTACTCTTGATCAAACTGATTAAATTTCTCACGGCAGAAATTGTTTCCTATTCCGATCCGAAATGAAAGAGGAAATTTAGCTTTACAATTTTCATTAATTTCTCTAATATTCATGGCATACTTAAAATCAGACCGGTAGAAATATTAGCGTATACAGAAGAACTGAAACGAATACAATTGTTTGTTACTACAGCATCTTAAAAAGTTCTGGACATTTTACTGTGACTAGAAAAGAAACCAGAACTTTGTATTCTCCTGCTCCTATGGTGTTTATCCATTTTGCGGCAGATATCGTCTAGGTAAATACTTATATTTCAGACGTATGGATGCTGAGCGGGATGTCGTTTGTGTTCGGCTCACTCCTAGAATTAGCCATCGTCGGCTGGATCGCCAACAAAATTGAGGTACACGAATCCCAACGATCTAAACGGTTTGCTGCCATGGCAAAGAATTGTGCGGAACTTCCCCAGCTTGGCGATATGGCCATCGGACCTAAACCCATAGTTTACCAGCAGCAAATGGTACACCAGATGATCCAACAACAACAGCCCGCTGAGAAGTGCTGGAACCAGTGCATGAGCTGCATTTACATGGACAAATGGAACCCGGACTGGATAGATAAGTTCTCAGCCATCTTCTTTCCAACCGCTTTTGCCGTTTTCAACGCCTTCTACTGGGGATATTATCTGTCTCAAGAACGCTAAAAAGCCACAACGAAATCTCGAAAACGAAACTGAGGGCCATTTCGCAAAAACAGCTTAAACGGCTTAGCTTAAACTTGCATTTATTTACGAAAAGGTACCTCGGCTTAAACGGCTTAAATGGTTTAAACGGCTTAAATTTAAGCCGTTTAAGCTGACCTTTTCATAAATAACCATCGGCTTAAATTTTAAGCCGAATCCTTTTCATAAAAAGCATATCGGCTTAAAAATGTAGCGGCTTAAAATTAAGCGGTTTAAGCCGACCTCCTTTTCGTAAATAGTTACAGTTTAAGCCGTTTAAGCCGGTGGCTTAAAATGCAGTGCAAATTGACTGTTTTTAAGCCGCGTAAAATCACGCGCTTAAACGGCTTAAATCGTGGTAGTAGTCATATTTAAACGCACGTAACTTTCTTAATATTAGGAGTACATCAACACTATTAATATCAAAATGAAGCTCACAATGAGAAGAATCCACTGGCAATGATCCTACAATTTTAACTGTAGGTAAATAGTTTAAAAGTAGCCCCATATTGATAAATCGTCGTCTATACTGCTCGATACAGTATTATACAAGCTTTATAAAGTTAAAAAATACTTTTTGTTAACTCAACTTATGTTATTCTATATCTTTGCTGGTTATAAATGAATGCTCCAGTCTTGTAATCCACATAAAGCTGTCGACATTTCCAGCAAAAGTGTCATTGTCAATCGTCAATTTGTTTTATTTGTATTATTTGTTTGCTGATAACCGTTCAATTTACCCATCTGTCTTCATGATTACTGTTAAAGATATTATTATTGAGATGGAGATATCGGACAAACGCTTCTTATACCCGAGGACTCCACATCCAGAACGACAGGACTATTTAAGGTGCTGGTATCGTTATGTGTAAATTTGACCCTATAGGCTTTAATACTTTATGAAAGTGGATGAAACGTTCCAAATATACTATTTCGGTGCTCTTTAACATTCTGGGACCAGTCCCGCATTTTTAGGTGCAAAGATAAGAAATTTTTGGTTTTTGCTATTATTCTCTCAGCACATAGTCGAGACACCAGATTGGTTGGAATGGCTGGAAAGAGGGCACAAAAATGAACATGTTTGCTTTTACAACTTTTGAGGTCTTGTGGTTAAGTCAGTATAGGCAAAAACTATTTTTGGGGTCCAAAAATGGCCGTTTTCGAGAAAATCAGTTTTTTCAAAATTACTACCAAATCGTACGGACAATTTTGGTTTATTTATACTTGATCAATACACAGTCTCATTGCACGTTTTATCAATGCCTATTAGCCGGAGTTTGTTGCTCTAAGCTAGAGATTTGGCCGAAAAACCATTTTGGCAAAACTGCGATTATTTTGTTTTGAACATCGATTTCTCAAAAACTACCCAATGGATTCGCGTGATCTTAGGCAGGATGAGAATTCGCACTATTGCGGAGGGACATTTTTCTTGGTTTGAGCTAAAACATCTCGAGATGCGAAAAAACTGAATACAAAGTTGCGAAATCTCGTGTCACCGCACATTTAATGGATTTTCTTGACCGTTAAGACCTGCTGAGCCAAATCCAAAAAAATGTCCCTCGGCCCACATGTTCTTTATAGGACAGCACAAGAAAAACTTTTGGCCGATTCCACAGTTTTGAGAAATCGATGTTCAAAAATTTTTTGTCTATATTCAGCATGTCACATGTCAGTATGTCAGAAAATTTTCGCAATTTTTTGCGGATTTTTACTAGTTTCGTATTCTCAGGAGAATCTAGATTATAGGCTTTAAAATGATGTATAAAGCTCTTTCCAACTCACAAAAGTGCGAAAGTTATGGCGTTTCAAAAATACCCACAAAAGCACTGCACAAAACGATACCAGCACCTTAAGATAATTTGGCCCCTATATACTTAACTTCAAAGGGAAAAATGCAACTTGTTTCTATAGTGCGACCAAAAAATGTGTGTACATACTTTGACCGTTTATAGCAGATTAGACAATGGAGCAAACCCCAACAATGTATATGTTTTTAGAATCGTCAGGAACTCGAGATTTCGAAAATCTGGAAAAATCCGTAATTCCGGATTTCATTCACAGAAAATCTAAAACTTTTAGTTTTTCGCCAAATTTTTATCGCAATCAAAATTTTGCTTTCACGGTCGAATAGAGCTGGTCCCGCTGCATATTTTTGCTCTTACAAGTTTTTCACGAAAATGCACCCAATTTCCGGAATTCCGGGTTTTCAAAATTTCCGGATTTTAAAAATTTTCTCCAGTACCCACAAGATGGGTATCATTCGAAAGCTCTTATCGAGATGAACAACTTTTGTAATAGAATGAACTCTTGAAAATGCACACATATCCCGGAATTCGAGAAAACAGGATTTTCCGGATTTTAAAAATTTTCTCCAATACCCCCACAATATGCATTTGAAAGCTCTTGATGAGCTGAACAAATTTTGTAATAGAACTAATGTCTGAAAATGCACCCAATTCCCGAAATTCCCGAATTTCGGATTTCAAACTAGCTTGGAAGGTATTAGCGAATTCCGAGAACTGGGCTCATTTCTGCGAGTTGGTTATATTACAAGATTTGTTCAGCTCATCAAGAGCTTTCGAATGATACCCATATTGTGGGTATTGGAGAAAATTTTTAAAATCCTGAAAATCCGGGTTTCGCAAATTCCGGGAATTGCGTGCATTTTCACGAGTTCATTCTATTACAAAAGTTGTTCAGCTCGATAAGTGCTTTCGAATGATACCCATCTTGGGGGTATTGGAGAAAATTTTCAAAATCCGGAAATTTCGAAATCCCGGAATTCCGGGAATTAGGTGCATTTTCGTGAAAAACTTGTAAAACCAAAAATATGCAGCGGGACCGGCTCTATTCGACTGTGGAAACAGATTTTTTATTGCGATAAAAATTTGGCGAAAAACTAAAAATTTTAGATATTCCGTGAATGAAATCCGGAGTTCCGGATTTTTCCAGATTTTCGAAATCTCGAGTTCCTGACGATTATAAAAATATATACATTGTTGGGGTTTGCTACATTGTCTAATCTGCTATAAACGGTCAAAGTTTGTACACACATTTTTTGGTCGCACTATAGTTTCTGCAGGCAGGTTTCAGTTTTAGTGCAAACGACACGTATGTAAACTGAAGCTTATTTGGGAAGAGAGCAGGAACTGATATTGGCAAATTTATGTCGCCTTTGCAACTGAAAATTAGGTTAAGATACTGAAACGTGGACTGAAACTGGCAAAAGTCTTTCCTTTTAGACCTGACAATTTTAAGGTTATAAGCTGCGATTCTGTTGATTTTGTGGTTTAGGAGAGGCAGACTAATCTTCAGGTTCAGCTTATACAAGTGAATAAGGCAATACAATACGGAGTGATGCAGAAACTTGAAAATTAAACTGATACTATATTTCTGCGGTGACTGAAGTTATTTTGTGTTGCCGACAATACCTTTGACCAACACTAAGATCGGCACGTGGAACAACGCTAGCCCTGTCGAATGAATGAAGTATGTGAGTGAAGCAGGTCTAGATTCCCTTAAACAGCAATTAGGGGTGGCTCACTTTTTGGCCGATTTTTCTACCTTCTCCGATTTTGCTCATTTTTGCATATTTTATACTCTCAGTCCTAACGAGTCCGCAAAATAAGATAAGAGCGTAATATTACTATCGTTCTGTAGAGCCCTTCAAAGGTGACCTTGACATGTTTTAAACATAGGAAAATGAAAAAGTTAAGTTTACAGCGACACAACATTGCACACACGTTCAGGACTAGAGTGCAAGTAACCGTTCTGGTACAATTCTGTTGAGTAGAGGATTTTTAGCGGTTTTTCAGAATTTTGGAAAGTTTGTGCTTTTTGTACCATAAAAGCAGGGTCAGCAAAACATTTTGGTTTCTCCTGCACGATTGACAAAAGCTACAGAAATCGCTTTTAGATAGTAGCACATCAGGATGCAACAGTAATTTATTGTGTCTGCTATAGTCGTAAAGACAAATTTAACTTTGGAGATAAATAGTGAAGACTAAGCTACAATCATGCAGAATGAAAGCCCGCTTTCGCTTTTATTAATAGTGAAAATGCTTTCATAAATAACAGGCTTAAACGGCTTAAAAGGCTTAGCTTAAATGGCTTTAAAATCCTTTTCATAAATAATCGGCTTAACCGGCTTAAATTAAGCTGTTTAAGCCGCCTAAGCCGTTTAAGCCGTTTAAGCCATTTAAGCCAACTATTTATGAAAAGGATTTTTTTAAGCCGTTGAAGCCTTTTAAGCTAAGCCGTTTAAGCTTTTTACGAAAAGGCCCTGAGTATATTTCAGAAACTATCTACAGTTCTTTAAAACAGTTTGAGTTTGTTTGTAGAAAAAGCAGGGGCTTCTGATTTAACAGCCGAACATACGACCACTGAAAAAGGAAACTCTGGTCGAAACAGCAGTTCAACAGTTACTGTACACGGAACCTATCTACTAAGACTAAAAACGTAAACACAACTTCACTTTAATTACAATGCAATAAATCGCATACTGAAAGTAGACATATAAAACTAAAAGATACTAAACAACGTTAATCAAAAGCCTGAGAGTCATAAAATATTAACGCTTCATTCTGATGCGAAGCAAAAGTTAGGAAAAGGAAAACTTTCATTGTGCACAATGATGCTAAGGACGACATGTAAAGGAACACAACAGCTTCGAGTTTTCGGATCATAGGAAGAATTCCCAGCAATGGCAACAAGCTTTCTTCACAGCAAAACACTGACTCACCAAACAACAAATGCGTATTCATACAGCACAAGCTATACATAACGAAAATACAAAATATAGACATGAACAAAATGATAAAAAATTTACAAAACATTCGACAATCACAAAAATTCAAACAAATAAGCAACTACCAAAATAGGTCCACCAAACAAAAGAAATCATCGCAAATCACCAAGACAGTATTAATTCCGTTAACGTGTGAACGGAAGTTAGAAAACCATCAACAATTCAAATGTTAAAACAAATGCGATACTTCCTGCTAATAGGCATGTGGTGGATGCTGATTTTGGAAACAGAAGGTCTATTTTTAGAAAATTTTTATGAGAAGGCTTCGTCCCCCTCATCGTTGGGATGCTCACATTATGAGTAAGAGGTGCGCATCTGTGGAAACTTTATGACATTTATAAGTTGTGATAAGAATCGCTGAAAATAATCAAGTTGGTGTTGAAGCGAAAGTAGTGAGAATTCCTTTAAAATTAAGATACTTCGATTTTGAAAAATGCTGATAGAAAAGGTAAAATTTGACAATTTATCGGTTTATGGAGAAAGAGAAAAAGGGTCGGGATTTATGAAGGGCTGTTCGGCTTTCAATTTTCTCCGATAAATGATTACAGTTTTCTCCCGCAAGTAATTCTTGGGAGCACTCTCCCCACCATAATACATGGACGGATCTGCTATTAATGCCGGTAGCAGCAGAGAAATAATCTGAAGCGGGGAGCATCCAACTCCACGCGGAGGAACACTGAAATAAAATGCCCAACACAGACGAACATACAAAAATGTACATACAAAACATGTAACATGTTACGTAAACTAAAATAAAAATACTGAAAATACTCACGAACAAAAATTTACAAAATAATCACTGTCATTTTGAAACTCTGACCTACTGCAAATATGCCTCAACCGGAAGCCGTCAGTTAGTATAAATATTTAGGTTGCTTTTGAGTAGGCTGATGCAACAGCCTATTGATGGCAACATTCAAATTTGCAACAAAAATGATTTGCTTATTACGCAAAAATGATTACGACTTGTAGTGTTACCAGAGAGTCATTGCCCAACCTTTCAAAATGATACCTAAACAATTAAAAGAATGTGATAAACTACAAATAAAATTTACAAGACACACTATACATCCCCACATGTGATGAATGTGCAAATGCTTTTAGTTCACCACAAACAGAACAACTTATCAAGAAAAGAAGAACAGACTCAGACAATACGTAAAACAACAAAAACAATCAGACATAGACATAACAGTACAAGGTAGTAAGATGCTAAAGTTAGTCTTTAAAAGTTTAAAAAGTACATCCGTTTAGCCAAAGTTTTAAACAGAAGCCAATCAAGAGGCGACGCCGGGAGCCGACTGAGAAGGCAAAGCGACATAGATATCGCCCAGCGGGCTGGGCTGGTCCACCTCAATCTCTCGCCACTTCTTCAGGACCAGAAGAGTGTAGAACTTCTGGGCAGCCTGTTTCCGAGTGTTCCCACGAGTGAACTCCTGCAAATAATGAGCATGAGCATGAACATGAACAGTGTAAAGACTCCCTGTGTTGACTATATTAGACTCAAGGCAATTTAGAAAAGTTATTACGTAATTGGAAACAAAATTTAGGTGCTGAGAGTCTGTATTCCATTCATACACACAACTTGCACCTTCGAACAGCAATAAAAAGAACAAGTGTAGAAATAAAAAATTAATAAAAACATAAAGTGGAAATCTGGGAGAGCCAAAATTTTGTACCATGAAGCTTAGCTGGTCATCCGGGGATCGCATGTATCTTTTCATGTTCTTGAGGACCTGCTGCGTTCGCTTGTTCCATCGCTTTTCCACAACTTCCTCCGTCATCTCATCTTCATTTAGCAGCTCTTCTTCCTGAGGTTCCTAAAAATAAAATTAAGACAAAAAAGGTTGAGATTTTAAACATTGTAAAATGTTTAATGTTTGTGTAATGGTAAATGCTTGAAAAGAATTACAATTTAAACAAATTGTTTTACCTTTAAACCGTTAAACAAAAAACAGACAAGATAGCTTATTTTCATTTTAAAAATTTGCACCAGCCTCTAACCTCTTGCATAATGTGTTCCGGAGGTGCATCGAGATCGTTAAAGGGGGTGGGAGGCTCCTCTGGAGGGACCCAGGGGGAGAAGGGGTCAGAGGGGGAAACGGAGGGCGGGGGTCGGCCCTGCAGATCATCCACAGGCATGGCCGGCAGGCCGAAATCGCTCACAACACTGGCCGGTCCGCCGGTAGCCGAAAGGGAGGCCCGGGCTAGACTGACATCGCCCGCAGTGCCGGGCAGCGGGCCAGGACCACTGGTACTGCCCCCGGCGCCAGAACTTTCCTCTGGGATAGCCTCCAGCCCCATTGGCTCCGCGACGCTAGGCTGCTGCTGATGCTGAAGACGCTGCTGCTGAAAATGCTCCAGAACAGCTGAAATGAGAGAAAACAAATACGGTTAGGAAAGTCCTACATACCTTATTGACACAATTTTCTAGGGAGAAGTGGAAACGACAGTACACCCTGACAAATCCAAGAAAGCATGGGCCGCGCTGCAAAAGATCCTCCTAAGCCTAGGAGAACTCCTACGGTTAGTTTGGGTGGTCACTAAAGAGAAAATTTTTAGAACGATAGGTACCAATAAGAACATACACATAGGCCAATAAGAAACATAATATATTCTGTGCATAAAACATCCTTGGGGTAGCGATTACCATGCATAAGCAAGCTACCCAAAATACTGAGGGTACAATAGATAACAAATATGAATCAACCCCTACGATGTGATACAGACACAGTCATACAGGTTAGGTGCGTTCACTCGCTGACCACTCTGCCAGACTGATACTAGTATTCGGCGGGCGTTTGTTTGGGTGGCCACTAAGGGGTGCCATCATTAAGAAGTGCAAGATTCAGACGTCTTAAAGCTGAATAAGACGTCTTAAAGTTTCTGAAAAAGACGTTTCAACTAAGCCGCTGATTGACATTTAACTTAGCAGTTGCCTTCTGCTGGGTCACTTTTGTTATGTTGGCAAGAGGTCACTAAGTGTTTCAAACACATAGTGTATATACACTCAGCTGATGTCTACGTATATATATGCATAAAGCACTTGCACATATGCGTTTATACATTGTGCGTTTATATACACAATGTGTTTGTCACACCTTAGTGACCTCTTGCCAACATAACAGAAGTGACCCAGCAGAAGGCAACTGCTAAATTAAACGTCAATCAGCGGCTTAGTTGAAACGTCTTATTCAGAAACTTTAAGACGTCTTATTCAGCTTTAAGACGTCTGAATATTCCACTTCTTAATGACAGCACCCCTAAGTAGGGGTTTCAAAAGCTCTCCTAAGCTGGGAGTGTTATTTACCTTTCCCAACTTTTCTCCTAAGTTAGGGGAATGCCAGCTACTTTACGAGAAATCTTTTGAAACGGCTTTAGAAGGTACACTAACTCCATCCCAGACAGCATCTAGACAGCCTCCCAACCCTCCTAGGAGGCTACTTAGGAGAATTTTTGCAACGCGGAAACATAAAACGAAATTTTAGAAGACTCTGTTCTTACCTGCAACTTCAACGTTCAAAATCAGCTCCAAACACCCCCCCCCTAATCTGGAATCAAAGTTGACATGCTTCCACATGCGAGAATGACAAACAAAATCCAACAAACCTTACTAAATAATAAAAGTGCCCTCTCTCCAGGTCAAAAACAGGGTGTCATAGACTACTATAAACGTTTAATAGTTGAATGAAAACATATTCCTACGAGTGTTTCGTCCAGAGCCGGTCTGAGGAAGCTGTTGAAATTCAGGCTGCTGATTCTGTGGTGGGAGGGCGTCCAGAGGCGCCACTGCAGGAGGAGCACCGGCGCCGCCGTACATCGCGGCATCCGGGGCGTCCAATTGGATCTGGTCCTCAAACGGTACCGACTCATCATCCTTCGCAGTTGTCACCAGATTAGCAGAATATACCTGTAAAATCAAGCAGATAAGGCAATCACTGCAATGCTGCAAAAACAAAAACAACTGCCAGTAAACAGCCTCTGAGACCAGGAATAAATTAGACCATAATAAGCACAAACATACCCCCCACAAGCAAAGGATGTGATAAAATTTCGGCTACAACAAGTACATATATAGCAAAAAGTAAGTTTAGTTCAGGTCTCAGATTTCAAAACACATTTCCCAGTATTTACCTTACCATTTTTTAAGCATGGGCACGAATAGTAAAACTGGTATTCGAATATTCGTCACTATTCGTAAGGTACTATTAGAATAATTCGTAATTATTCGTAGTATTCGAAATTCACGAATAATTCGAATTATTCGAATAAATCGCATATTATTCGAATAAATCGCATATTATTCGAATATTCGTATTTCAAAATCGAGAATTCTTAAGTCTTAATTCACATTAGCATGAATCTTTAAATGCTGAAAATTTGTGTATAAGTTCAAGAACCCTTCTGGAAGCTTGTAGCATTAGCCTACCAAACTATTGTCGTAGTTTTTATGTGATTAAAGTAATGGAATGGTGCTGGTGGAACACAATTTTACTTGGTAGTTGGACTTGATCTAGTTGGAATAGATCAGAACGAACAGTATACAGATGGGTCAAGACATTGAATTCTCGAATACTGTAGCAATATGTGAACCAGGGTACGTGCCAGTACATTGGAATAAAATATTTGGCCAACTACAAAACTGTTGCAGATAAGAAGAAATCTCCATGATGTAAGTCGAGTTTGCACGCTAAAAATTTAAGGACAGAACGATTAAAAATTTTTCCATATCTCAGTACACACAATACATTCTATTCGCAATGGGTTCAGTCTAATTTTAGTGCACAAGCCGTCCGAAAATTTGCCTGAATATTGAAGACTTAATTAGAAATTAACGCATAATTCTATTCGTTCATTGAATTATTCGTTAACTATTCCCGAATGGAATAGTAAACAACTATTAAATATTCGTGGTATTCGCGAATATCGAATTATTCGCGAATTAATCGATATTCGTGACCATGCCTAGCATTTTTCTTTAAACTACTATTTATAATGGAAAGGCAAAAAGCTGCCAGCGCTTTAAGCTACAGAGCATACAAAAATGCTTCCAAATAAGAACCCAAAAAGGCTTTCTAAAAGGAGTAACTGAGATTTGGACTGTCGTTGTGCATCCCGTTCAGATACTGCTCAATTTAAATAGGATATGTAGGGAATGTTCAAAATTATCAATACCAAATATATACCCATTCGGTATAAGCTTACGGTTGCAGTACTTACTTAACACTTACTTACTACTTAATACTTACTTAACACTTGTTATAGAGAACAGTAGCTGAAGCTGTAGGTGTAGCGTTCATACTTGATTATTGTTTGAGCTGTTGAAAAGCAAGTTCAAATCACAGAAGACAGAAGGCTGCTGACTTCACATTTATATACTTCGCACATATACGTACGTATGTAGCTACCAAACTACCCATACTCCTGTTTCTAAAAAATCAAACAAACTTATGTCCAACAAAAAGCATTGCATACATTCTTTATGACTGCTACCTTAACAAGCTGTTTGGAGGCAAGCCGCATAGACGGAAGAGAGAAGAGCTTTTCCACGCCCCCGGTCTCCTTCCACTGCATCAGCTTCTTCGTGGGCGGGGCGATGTCCAGATTGGCCAGGGTGTCCGTCGGATCCGACAGCTGATTTTTCATATCCTCTCCGGAAATGCTCTTCACCTCATCCACAATCAGCTTACGCTTCCGTTTGGCCTTCAGGTGACGCTCGTAGCCTGTAAAAGGAAGAGAAAATGATTATAAAACTATCAAAAACACAGTCACCAAAAACTGACAATCACAATAATTTGCCTTCTTTCTAACATACTGGAGTGGTAGGGTGTCCAGTAATCGATTCTCCTTAAAAATCAAAAATTGTTGTCCCTTTCTGGAATCGGGCCGCCCCTGAAACTCAAAAGCGCCCTGAGGATACGGTTCCGATGATAAAAGTTCAAAACAGCTTCGGCTTCGCAGGATTGACTATGTCCGCAAACAAAGTAGAAGGCTTTGACAGACTGTAGTGACAGCATGACAGCGGACGAATGAACGGACAGAATGACATGAATACGTACGTATATACACAATATGGAATACTTGAGGCTACAATCAAGTTTTATAACAAAGTATGCCCGCTCCTGTATCACTTAACAGTAAAGTATTAATCTCCAAAAGTACTAATCTTTCAAATACTCATAACATACCCTGAACCACAACCGTCTCCAGGGGTTCGAGGGCAAACGCCTCCTCCTCATTTGTGATCAGGGTGGTCTCGCTGGGCTTGAAGTTGGTGCTGCCGCTGACCACAGTCGGAGCACCAGTCGAGCCGCCGCCCGCGGGTCCTGAAGCAGTGGAGGGTGCCGGCTGCGGGGAGAGCGGCGCTCGGTGCTCCAAATCGCCAGCCTCGCTCCCGCTGTCAGCACTGGCGGGATCTGGAGCCACGGAGCCGACCGGATGATCATCCAAGCCTAAAATCAGGAAAAAAGAAAAAGTTTTCAAAATAATTACGATAAAAAGTTTAAACCTAAGACTCATAAAAATGCAAAATATATCCGTTGACAACGAAAGATCGTACTTTGTTATGAAAGAAGGACTGCAACGGCAATACCTAAACTTGGAGGATACAGGAACAATAAAAACGCAAATCTGAATGACCGCTAATTACACAGAAACAATGCCACAATTACATAGATAGCAAACATCATTCTGAAATAAAATTAGAAGAGAAACTTCAGTTTCCAATCTATTTAGTACCTCCGATATCCATATTTTCAACAGCAGCTTCCGTATCCAAACCTCCGCCAAAAATTTCCTCCATGTCCAAGTCTAAACAAATCAAAGAACAAAATCTTTTTTCTATTCTAAACAGATCCAGGTTCATGAAACCATTTAGTCAAATCAGACTATAAACAAGAAAATGTTAATTAATCTCTAATGCCAATTAATTATTTAAAATATTTTAAAAATTAATACTTAAAATATTTTCATCCAATTGTCCGCCAAAGTCGTCGTCTGCCGGAGCATCAATATCAATGCCACCAGATTTTTCCAGCCTACAATAACGAACAAAGCAACAGTTAAATAAATCAAATTTATCAAAAATCTTCGCAGAAGTACACACATTGCTTTTGCCCTAGTCAACATATCACTCAAAGTGGTCAGACAGAACGTATCTTCTTACTGCAGTGTAATGTTAGACGGCCTAGAAGTATGAGACATTTCATTGTCTCCAGGAGGACGTCCAAAGGGAATGCTGTCCATTCCAATATCACCTGAAATTATGGAAATATCATTTAGATCATAAAATGTGCCTAAATACGTATATGACACGAAACATAAAAATCTGAGGATTCCGCCATCTCGGCGATGGTGTCCACGAAGAGTGTGAAGCTTATCCCCCCACATGGGGTAAATGTCTACAAACTACGAAACATATTCAAAAAGTAGGTTCTACGTCTAAAATTTCAAGAAAATTTCCGACTTCTTCGCCATAAATTCGTCCTTAAAATCAACTTATAAACACAAGATATAAATTTCATCTCCTATCTGCAGTACATAGACCACGACGTTTTACCTAGGTCATCATCACGTCCAAAGGACGGCCCCTTTATGGCGGGAATATCCTCTGTTATGGTGATGTCTTCAGGACGACTCTGATTAGCAGTCAGCTGCTGCTGATATTCAAGCTCACTAAAATAAGATAAGGCACAATCCTTCCTTATTTTCCAAAAAAATAAGATATACCAAAAAATAGTATCTGTAACATGCAACAAAAAGAGTGGGGGGGGGGGGTCACCAGACCAAAACCGAAGCAAAAACGTTTTCACGTCAGTCTGCAAGAAATCAACGAACTTACGTTACGTATATATGTTTATTCTAGGTTTCTAAAAACCAGAACAGTCACTTAGCAAACGCTCTATGTACTAAATATATACCTGAAGTCAGGCAAGGCAGAGTCAAAATCATGAAACACTTCCGGCAGGGTAATGGCATTGATGTTGGCTTCACGCCCTTCCTCGGGCAAATCCACTACTCCTGGTCGAAAGGCCATCTTGATTTTGATGAAAGCCTCGTTGCAATCAGCCAAGAGATATTTAGCCTTTCGTGAATAGATACGAACGATTCCCAGCAACAGATGTCCTGTCGTTCGTAGCGCCATTTTTACCTAGAGCAAAAAGCAATAGGTTACGTAAATATTGTAGGTAAAGCATTACGCACGTATATATGTACAGACCACACAGACGCAGACAAACTACAATAAGCACGATTTTCGCTCTCTCGCGAAAGTCGACATCAGTGTTTGCACACTAGTCGCTATTCCCCGATTATGAGAACTCGGTTCGAGACTTTCGTCAACTTTCGCAAAAAGTTGCATGTTCGCGAAGAATTTGCAACCTTTCTACTTCGCCAATTTTGAGAGCGAATTTCGCCAACCATTGCGAAACTCGCCTTGAACATTAGCGAAGACTTTGCAAACCTCCGATTTCGCGAACTTTGACCGCGATTTTCACGAAATACTGCGGAAATCACCTTTAATGTTCGCGAAGAATTTGCAAGCTTCGGACTTCGCCAATTTTGATTTTCGTCAAGTTTCGTGATTATGTGGTCAGTTCGCGAAATGTCGCGATCTTCGCAATTTCGCGAACTGTTACCCTTCTCGTGCAGGGTACTGTTGCTGTGTATATAATTGTAAAACAAATTAATGAAATTTAATTGCCACTCCAGCGACCCGATCAATTTGAGCCTCAAATGGAATTCGAAGTCACGTCTTCCGGATTAATGCTCCGATCGCTCTGCCAATTATTTATATAATATACCTTACAGAAAACACCCTTATGCATAAGCGCATTGCGAGGAGGAGGAGAATGAGAGAATACCTCCGAAATTGCGGGGTGGGCACAACCACCCACCCCATCCCAGATTTCACTTGTAATATGTATATAATCCTCATTTTTTAAAAAACAGGTAACTTAAATCAAAATATCCTGTATATAACCATAACATACATAAGATCGATTCTTGAGGGGGCTTGCTGTGCCTTAAGAATAAATTAACGGACTAGCTATTTTTATTGAAATTTGCGATTCTTAACTCACAACAAAATCATTGATTTTTAAAAAATTTTAAAATTTTGGCCGAATGTTAAGAAAAATTAAGAATTGTACGAAGCCGGAAATTTTTTAAATTTTAGTGTAAAAAACTAATGGTTTCGGTCGTTTTTGCTTACCCCTTTTTTGCTTAAATTTTAATTTTTCTGTCATTTTTTGTTACACTGCGAATTTCTATCATACAGTCAAGCCACAGCCTTTCATTCAGAAATATCAGAAATATTTTAGAAGAAAGTGATCGCTAATATGCACAATCAAATGCAGAAAAACATGATTTGAAAAAAACGGCTGTTGTCTACTATAACTCAAGCGTAAGTAAAAAGAAACGTCTACATAATTGAAAGCCAACCACCCCACCCCGCCCCATATGCTACTATCAAAACACACAAAGAATGGTCAATTCGCACCGAAGGCGCGAAAATTTTTGTTTTTCCTGCTTTTCCTCCTTTCTGCATCTTTTTTTCTGACCTTGGAAACCTGACCGGGGGGCGGCCCCCCCTTGGCTGCGCCGCTGGCTGTAACGTATATATATATATTAGGGATCGACCGGATCCAAAATTTTGCCTGATCCGGATCCAGTTTTGATCCGGCCGGATCCGGATCTAGTCATAAAAATATATATAGTCAATCGGGAAAAAAAGCCACGTCAAAATTTCGGGAAAAAAAGCCACGACCGCCGTGGCCTAACGGGTGAAGCTATTGCCGTAATATTTGGCGTGTAGAATGGCGACCTCAATATAAGCCCACACGCCGATTTTTAGCTTTCTATCTTTCCTCTATAGTCAACAGCGGGGTCGACATTTTTTGGAAAATTTTGTTCCTGAAAAGGCGGGAAAACGGTAATGTTTCAAAAATTCATAACTTTAGTGTCAATAGCGCTATCTGAATAATTTCTATTGCAATCAAGAGAGAACATGTCTGGCTTTGTCCTCATACTATTGCAAACAGTTCAAGATGTCACGTTGTCTCTGGGCAGGTGTGGCTTTTTTTCCCGATGATTTTGACCCATCGGGAAAAAAAAGCCAGTCGATTGCGAGACCCATAGTGAGCAGTTTTTCTGGATTTCTGGCATGATAACTATGTTGAAAATAATCAGCAATTCAAGTTTTACAAAGCAATACCGTTTGTATGTGGACAGTCCCTGAAATGCGCAACTTTTGGACTAATATGTCACGTCAGTCGTTTTGACCGCTACACTCCACATTTCATCCTGAAACTGGCACATTTGGCCAAAAAGAGCATTACGAATTCATTGGAAAACACTATTTTGTGGTTAGCCTTCGTTTTAGCAAGTTATTAAAAAATTTGTATGTTTACGTTATATTTGATGAAACCTAGCCAGTTTATGCTGCAAACTAAAAAGTTCTATTTAATGCTTTACGAAGGCAATTTGCCTCGGTAAACAACAAATCTAGGGTAAATAAGCGACGCTGAACACGTTGGAACACTCAGAATTGGTCTACGCCTTCAGGATATACTTCGACCAAAGTGGCTTTTTTTTCCCGATGAGTGGCTTTTTTTTCCCGATTTTGGCTTTTTTTCCCCAGGAAATAAATCACATAGTACTCTCTATTGCTACAGTCCAGAGAAGTCATTAATACATGAAAATAATCCGTAGGGGTTGCCATTCTTCAAACTACAAGAATTTTCCCATAATTCCAAAAAATGAGTTCTACACGTCCAAAAGTTTGAAAAAATGGCGTTTTTTCCCGATTGACTATACATGCAAATGTTTAAAATTTAGATCTTTGATTTTGTTAATGCTTATGGGGCTTTTTATGGATTTGGTAATGTTTTTAATGCAAGTTGTGAATTTATTTAATAATTTTCAACAATTTCGCTTTGTTTGATGTATACTGCAAACAAGTTAACAAAAAATTAGCCTGAAAGAAACAATTTTTGCTAAGTATCTAACGAATTTTTGAAATGTGTGAAATTTTTGAAATCTGTGTGTTTGAAATGGTAAAAGCCACCATGCTCGCTGTATTGGATTCGGATCACAACTTCACACGAGCTTCGAAAAAATGCGGAAATTTAACGTGGTTTGGCTTTGTGAGTGCTGTCACAAAATTTCTTTATGGCCAACTCCAGAGCCTTGTCTCGCTGTTGCCTGCCAAACCGAGTTCCTTAGCACATTTGCTAAAGACGTCCAAACTGATCCGGCTCCTGTTTCTATTCCTGCCAACAAGGATTGCCCGCCTCCCTGCTCTCCGGTTACAGTATTTTCAGGCCAGTCGGACCCCCTATCTTGTTTCTATTTGTTTGAATTTCAGTTTGACGGCACTTGGTTCAAGTCTGCTGAGCATGCTTTCCAGTTCAATCGTCTAATGTTTTATGGCTACGACGAGATAGCTATCAAGATCTTCGACACTCCTAGTCCGGCTAATGCTAAGAGGCTTGGGAAGATTTGTCGCAAAGCACCCAATCGAGATATGTCCTATGAACTTTTACTCATGAAGGACATCCAAAAGGCTAAGCTCGAACAGTGTGCTTCATTTCGTGACTCCCTCCGCAGATCCGGAAACGAAGTCTTGGCTCATTCGACGTATCCAACCCGAAATGCCTATTGGTCAACCGGCCTCCACAAAGATGCCTCACACACTTCACAAAAATTCCCTGGTCAAAATGTTCTTGGAGAAATCCTGATGGAATTGCGCCCGTGGGTTGGATCTGAAGAAGAGTACTCCACTGCCATCGATGTTGTCGACATGTGTGATTTTGTCCAGATTGTCAGAGATGGCGAACAGCCCATTAACCCAGTCATGAAGCCAGGTACGTCCAAGATCAGAAATTCTAGAAACAATCGCGATGGCATAGAAAACCTGAAATCTGCCCCCCTGTGCTTTCACTGTGGGATTAAAGATCATGTCATTGGGAACTGTCGACTACGCAGGTTTGACCAGGTTCTTTGCCACCATTGCCATCATGCTGGCCACAAGTACCGCCATTGTCCGTTCCGTCTTGTTCCAAG
>JASAND010006880.1:0-12882 GCA_030248195.1 Trissonchulus latispiculum
CCAACACGGTCTCCAGGGGGCCGCGCAGACGCCTTTACACCCATATTATGTAGGGGAGGGGCGCTATCGCGCCCCTACATAATAAATCGCCTCTCTAGGTCCTGTCGTTAATTATTAATTAACGGTTAATTAGCCGGGGTAAAAAACCAATGGCGGGAAAAAGCAACCGATGGGGGAAAAAACCAACCCCAATATTCGGCCAAGGTAACTCATATTAGCGATTTTATGCATGCGACAGGTAAAATCGGCGTCGCTGAACATTTTTTGACATTTTGAAAATTTTGGCATTTTCGACCCCCCAAAAATTCAAAATTTGAATAATTTTGGAGGCCTGTAAAAAATTTTCCATAGCAGTTAGATAATAACTATTAATAGTTTCTATGAGAATAACATGTGCTCTTTCCAAAAATGTCGGTCTCGCCTTCCTGCGACGCTTGGCAAGATGCCAGCAGAATTTTTACAAAATGGGAAGAAACCAAGGGGTGGGAAAAAACCCAATTTTTGCTTTTGCTGCCAAACTCCCAAAAATGGTTATTAGTTGCTCAAAAGTCATTCACATAGCAAGTTTAATGCGTTCTTTCACATGAACAGCTCAAAATTGCATTTGGACCTGACAATTTTGTGCTAGCCGGTAAAAACCTCATTTCGGCGGATCGGCTTTTTGGCTCAGCTAAAGTGGTCAAAATGTACTCTGGGACAAAGAAATACGCGAAAAACACTGAAACAACGTTTATTTTAATTTATTTCATCGAATTTCGAAAGATTTACAAATTTTTGCATTTTAACATAGAAACTGGCAAATTTGACGATACCTAGCCAGTTGATGCTGCAAATATTGATGTTTGATTTTCTCACTTATTATACGGAATATAGCAAAAATAAGTGCAGATATATATGAAGTCAGCGACGCCGATTTAACCTGTTGCATGCATAAAATCGCTAATATCAGTTACCCTGACCGAATACTGGGGTTGGTTTTTTTCCCCGCCATTGGTTTTTTACCCCGGCTAATTAACCGTTAATTACGAATTAACGACAGGACCTAGAGAGGCGATTTATATACCAAAATGACAGTCTAGACAGGGATTGATAAGAAAATAATTTATAGCCGGATTGCTCCACTGGGTAGTTCTGCAGAGTCCAAAAAGTGACTAGACTACCTTGGTTATCTCCCCCCGACCTCTATACTTTGAGGACCCATGGATAGGTTTTGGGCTAAGCTTTAAAACCACCCCAGTTTCGTTGCTCTACGACCTACCAGTAAGTAGCAGTAGACGGAAATGTGTGATTTTTTTGCTAAAGGTTTAACAAAAAATCAGTGGCGGATCGGATCCCAGAGAGCAGCTAGCGACTTTTTCTCAGCAGTTTTGGGTAGAGCGCACTAAATAACGTATTTATAACCCCAAACCGCTAGCCTAGTGCTCCAACTATGCAACTGACCCCGCCGAAGTCTTAGTGGTCACTGATGGCCCCCGACAGAGTCCAGTATGAAGTCTGGTGGGTCTAAAGTGCCGTTTTAAAGGCTAAAACGCTGTTTTTTTCGTGTTTGTGAGTGATTATAACCTATTTCCAGACATTTTGGCAGAGAAAATCAAAACTTCGTATGTTGGTGGGGTATGACCCACGCACCCACGGTCACGTGACCCCTGCCGGACCCGTCCCGACCCTCCAGGTACCAACTGAACAGTCCGAAGTGGCTATAAACATGTCCTAGGAGGTTATCCAGGGCGCTGAATGCAAATCTGGCATTAGTGTTTAGGTAAGTAACTATGGGCTAATACTGACTTCTGGGATCACGTTTACCGTCGGACGGTTCAGGCCCGGCTGGTTACCAGGTTGGACTACCAGAAGTGCCAGGCAACCTCAAAAACAACGTATATAAGGGTTTTCGAGGTCGCTGAGCTCGAATTTGACGTTAGCTTCGCTCTAGCTGCTGTTCGGACTTCAGTAACAAAATGTAAAAATGATTTTTTATTTGTTAAAATTTTAACAAAAAATCACCCACCCCAGGACGGCTCAAAGGTCAGACTGGGAACTTCTATATATGTATCGATAGCACACAGTCAGAACATGTCACATGCACAATATGGGCATAGTTTCCTTTGGGGGGGGTATCTAAATTTACCCCCCCCCCCAGATTTTTTGACTTACCCTCCCCCAACTTTTGGCTACCCCCCCCGAACCCCCCCCCCAACGATTTTTGGACCCAAAAAGTTAGCGAAATTTGGTCGAAAATGGTCATTTTTTGAAAAATTTTTCTAAAATTTTGACCTAAAATCGCTTTAAAACGGTGCAAAAACACCTAAAACGTTACGAACAAGCCTTATTTTGATGAAAAAAGGGCTAAATTACAGAAAATTTTGCATTTTTTGGCCATTTTTCGAAATTTCTGAGGTCCGAATTCTGGGGGGGGGGGTTGGGGGGGGGTACCCCCATCACATTTTGGAGGTCAGCCAAGATTTACCCCCCCCAGACCCAAAGTTCCAGGGAAACTATGAATATGGGTTGCCTAGGGTTTTCCCTTGGTAAATAGCAGCCGAAATTCGAACTTCGGTCATGAACGTTTTTCAGATCACTTTTGGGTACCCTCACTTACAGGTCAGCCCTGAACGCAGGGAGAGGGCCTAGGGGCTCAAACTCACAGGCTGTAACGTCGAGATGTGTGGCAATCACCATGCAAAAACTGGGCTTGCGACTTTCCAGTGCGTCAGGGCATGGGCGTATCCAGGGGGGGTTTTGGGGGTCGAAACCCCCCCCCCTTTTGGTTTTTGCCCCCCCAAAATTTTTGATTAAATAGTGCGAAATTAGTAAAAATTTCTAAAATTTTCGCGCCTTCGGCGCGTTCTCCATTGCACTTTTTCAAAAAATTGTGCACCTTCAGCGCGTTTTCTTTACTTTTTTTCAAAAATTGTGCACCTTCAGCGAGTCTTTACTTTTTTCAAAATTTTCGCCCTCGGGGTGTTTTTCTTTTCTTTTTTTTAAACTTTTGCGTCTTCGGCGCGTTGCCTCGTCGTTACTGTGTCGTATGTACACAATTACAAGGCATATACATGACAGCCATAATGTATATAAATAATGTATATACTGTATAAGTATAGTATAGGATACGTACAATTAGGAAAAATGCTCCTTGTAGTCGCATGAAAAAGTTAATATGAGCTATGATGGCCAACATTTAAATATGTCAAGGACAAGATTTAAAATGTTTAATATGAGCCAGCATCTAAATAAGTACAGGACAAGATGTATATAAAAGGCTAATATAAGTCGCTACGTTTCTCTTGGGCTCATATTGACGCTCATTCAACGCCACATTTCGTGGACAAAGTTTATGCAGCTCCTAATTTTCTTTTCTTATGCATACTTGAGCCTCCTACAGCTTACACGGCTTACTGCGAAATTAGAGAACGGAAACTCTGGTGGACAAAAAATAAACACCACAAAAAAAAAATTGAAAGTTATTAAAATTAATTAAATCTTGTCCTTGACATATTTAAATGTTATTAAATGTTATATTATTACACAAATTAATGGCTGAAGTGCTCTAGATTAATTCCTAGGGGGGGTCTAAATTTGAAAATGTTCTTCAACTTAGGCTCCCCCCAGCCCCCCGACTTGATTCATATGTGTTTCTTTTTGAGTCGCCATTTCCGTAGTCAAATAAAATGTTTCCTGGCGCAAATCGTGAAACTAATAACCCTGCGGGTATATACCCCCTTCAACGCCTCCAACTAAGTTCGTTTCGTGACAACAAAAAAATTTGGCCAAGTCAAACCCCCCCCTTTTCAAAATCCTGGATACGCCCCTGCGTCAGGGTGGGGTGATTTTTTTTGTTAAAATTTCGGATGATTTTTTTGTTAAGCTTGCTATAGCTGATGGACGTCCTACAATGTAGTGCAGACCAGGGTTTTTTTTTGGTCGCCGAACTTTAGGCCAAATGGCCTCAACGACTCAAATTTTTTAGGCCATCAGCCAAAAAATTTAGGCCATCCAAATTTTGTTAATTTTTAGGTTGTGCGTTATTGTACGCATTGTTAAAATTACAGTTATCATGTATTCACGCGTTATATATTCAAAAATCGCTGTTTAACAACAAAAATCGCCATCGTCACTGTATAACACACTAGAAAAACAAAGTTTTTACCTTAAAATGGCAAAAACAGAATCTTGTTAGCATAGAAATAATAGTGCATGACAGTATTAATGAATTAATGAATTTTTATTGAAAATTAAAACAGGTAGGAGCATACGAGTATGAACCAAAGAAAGAAAAAATTAAACTATGTAATAGAAATAACGTTAAACTACATACTAAAATAGCATTTCATCGATGAAATCCTTGTAATAGTAAATGAAATTATAACTTGAATGTGTATTTATAAGTGTAAATAGACAATGAAACTAGCTGGCGGCTGGCGTAGCCCAGAAATACAAGGGAAAATGAACAAATTCGCGCCGAAGGCGCGAAAAATTTTTTAGAAAATTGTTGTTTTTACTTAAAAATCAATAAAATTTAACTGGGTTTTCATCGAAAAATTTAGGCCAAATGGCCTCAACGGCCAAAATTCTTTAGGCCATCGACTCATAAATTTAGGCAATGGCCTAAGCTATGGCCTAAAAAAAAACCTTGGTGCAGACAACGCAAGGGATCATTAAATTCGCTGAAATTTTGCACATTTATTGCCAACATATTATATATACCGTTCTATTTCTGGATAAAAATCTGTGTCTAGCTTTTTTACTGAGCGTCGGTAATAATTCCAAATGTAGCTTTTCGTGAATGCGAGTTCTCTTGGCTTCTGCCGATGTTTTGACGTCGAAGTCAAAATTTAAGGCACGCAGCAACATAGGTTAACGCGGTGGGGGTCCAAGCCGTGTGGGCATTTTCGGGGGGGGGGCATAGGTGTAATTGGGGGGAGGTTTGGGGGGGTAACCCCCCCCAGCCATTTTTGCAAACCACCCCCAAAAATTTTTGGGGGCCCCCGGCCCCCCCCCCCAACTGGGGGGAGGGGGGTAGTCGCGCCGAAGGCGCGAAAAATTGGCCCAAAATCGGGTATTTTTAGGGTAAATTTTGCAAAATTTTTCAAAAATGTTCAAATTTTTCGCTTAAAGTGTTCATTAGTGCGTGAAATACACGTTTTCAACAGTTTTATGGACTTTCTGACTCAATATTGACCTTATTTTGTAGTTAGAAACATGTTGGCAACCAAGTTTTCGAGTTTAAAACCCCTGTCTAATGTTAAAATTCGTTAATGGTTGGATGTTTTTTCGCATTAGCAATGGCTGAAAATGCGATTTTTGGCATAAAAATAGGAAAAAATTTTTGGGGGAGGTTTGGGGGGGTCTTGGGCATAGGATAACGTGGGGGGGGGGAATGGGGGGGTGCAGACCCCCCCCCAGACCGACAAAAAACGGGTAGACCCCCTCAGCGAAAAGGAAAAAAGGGCAGACCCTCTCGTCCAGAAAGGAAAGAAGGGTAGACCCCTCAGCAATTTTCAGTGAAAATTTGTAATTTTTTAGCAAATTTTAGCCATTTTTTCAAAAAATTTCTTAAAAATCGCTAAAAATTGCCATTTTTTGCTAATTTTTGGTCAAAAAGCTTAAACATTCGGAATTTTTGTTAATTTTGGGGCATACCCCCTTAAAATTTTGGATTTTTTCAGGGGTAGACAGACCCCTTGCCGAGGTCGGGGTAGACCCCCCCCAGAATCGGACCCCGTGTTAATGTATGGTCTTGGGGGGGTTTGGGGGAGGTCTAAAAAGGGGGCCCGCCCCCAAATTTTGGGGGGAGGGAGCCCCCCCAACCCAAATCCCCGTTACACCTATGGGGGGGAAGGTCAATTTCGGGGGCCATAGTTTCACAGGGGGGGGGGGGGGGGGGTGGGGGGTACTTGTTAACAAAGTTTTCGAGTTTAGAACTTTAGTTTAGAAGTTTAGTCTAATGTGAAAATGACTTCATGTTCAGAAACAGCTAAAAATGCGACTTTTGGCAAAATAAAAAATTTTTGGGGGAGGGTTGGGGACTTCGGGGTTCCTGGGGGGGGGGGGGGTTGGGGGTATCCAGAGGCCCTCCGAAAAAGCTGGGGAAGCCTCCCCCACCCCGAATCTCCGTTAAACCTCGGGGTACTGCTCAGTGCTCCCCCCCCCCCACCCCAAAACATTCAGTCCTCAGAATTTCCATAACTGGCCTACAACGGCTGGGTTGGCTAGAAATGCACAGCTTTCTGTATAGAACACGTTTAGCACATTGGGTTCTCAAGGTAGGTAGCGAAATTGTTGTGTTTATATTAATTTAGCAGCATTTGTGCTGCAGCAATGTATGTATATATATATATTTATATATATATATATATATATATATATATATATATATATATATATATATATATATATATATATATATATATATATATATATATATATATATATATATATATATATATATATTATTCTGAATCGTCATGGCAGGAACGTTACTTTAAATTTAAAATTTAAAATTCATCATGAGAAACCGATTTTTAGGTTTGAAAAATCAGTATACGCCAGGAACCAGCCATTTTGTGGAAAGTTAGCCCATGTGTAATGAACTGAGCTGGGTTGAATTAAAGAAGATCCGATTGATTTGATTTAACTTCAAAAGTGGGGTCGCTTAGGTTAGAAGTTCAATCACACGGAAGGTTAGCGCGTTTGCCTAGGTAGACAAACTTATGTACCAGATTCCCAAAAGGTGATTTGCCAAAATCGGGGATCTCTACAGCTAACCTGTTAGGGGTACTACTGTGAGTTCGTTTAGGTAAAAGGGGGTCGGCTCTATCCAATCGCACCTGGAGTATGGATAGGACGGTTCTGACGCAACGGGTCAAAACTAAGATCAGACAGTCAGTCTTCGACTTGAGATTCAGATCCAACTTACTTGGACCTGAGCAATTTACCTTTTGTATTCCTGGGAGATCTCACCTGGATCTCTTTTCAGCAGCTGAAATGTAGACTACGATTTGTACGCAACAAGATTAATTTATTAGCCAAGAATGCTATATTTATAATAGAGGAGGACAGAAAATGTTTCACGGCAATTATTAACAACAACTTGAATTACAATACTAACAAGATACAGATTACTAGTGAATTACCAGAGTTGCCAGCCCTTGGTTGGGGAGAGTGAATTATTTTAAGAGACTGGAGATTTCCGAATATTAGATTAACTAAGTTAGTGTCTGACCGGTTAACTATTAACTTAAGACTAATTTATTAGTCCTCTTCTTCAAGTATTATGACTGGGCACGTTAGGTGTGTTGCGTGTCGTGTATTTAAACTCAAATCTACTCTCTATTCGTCCTTTACAGAAAACTACAATACGGGTTCAGAATAACAAATAATTAACTAAATTTAACAGAGTGTCGGTTCTGCACAGTTCCGGTCTAGGAGTTTGGGTGATCTCGTCAGATTACACCTGCAACCTCACGAGTGGTTAGGGAAGTTTGGAGTGTAAACAATTCAGGGGTCGGTCTAGGCGGGGTGGTACCAGGAGATGGCTACAATTATAATTATTAAATGAAATTAAATAACTAAGTTTAATGATGGCTTCGTTGGGTTTTCCTTCGATGATTTCTTCAGATTAATTCTATCTGTGGCCTAAGCCAGAGACAACAGGGGAGCCTGCGCTCCCAGACAGCTAGTGATCAGTGAGCTAGTCATCATAAAAATGCAATACATTTTTGAGTAGGTTCTTAAAATGACTTCGAAGCACAAAACAGTTCAATAACAGTAACAGGCAAAGATCGGTTTAGTTTTCCCAAATTGACCAGGTTCACGGAGGCTATTGTCTCTGCCCTAGACTACAATCTATGTAGGATTCCAATTCCCAAGTACCTTCGTAAATTCGAACTGTCTTCAACTGAGCAAATCGGTTAATCACTTAATACTATCAATCTCTGTTCACTGGATACTGGTTCAATCGTACAGAAGCTCTCCGGACCAGGCTCCACAGACTACGGATCAGAGCAGGATGTTGGCCTCTCGAAGAACCTGAATCAAATGGGTTAAAACCCATTAGTTCAGAATATAAGTGCGGGAATCAAACCCAGCAACTATTACTCACTTATATGGCTTTCAGAGAAGAAAATTAGAACTTTAGTTAATTCTGATTAAGATTTTTGCTAAAAAACAGAATTGACACACTTTGACCGTTTTTTGCGGGATGAAATGTGACTAATTAGGCGATATTGGCTTGATATAGATAAAGTTTTGCCGAATATAAGTTTTTTTGGGCGATTTCCTGCATTGGAATGCCGGAAATCGCCGATTCAACATGTATTCTTTACAGTCATATTCGGTCTGTACATAATTAGATTTGAGGCCTAAAGGCTTTTCTGCCAGTTAGGACTTTTGCGACAGGAAAGCACCTGTTTCCTGTAAAACAAGTTTACAAGAGTAGAAACGCCTATTTGCAAGACTATTCCTTTTAAACTTATTAGAAGATGGTTTCGTTATAATCCTCAATTCTTACGTAATTACACAATATTAATATGCTAACTAACTATTATTTATGTGATTTTAGGTTTATTGGATGTTTACGTAAAGATATTCACCGTGTGTGCCATTAAATTCCATAATTGCTTGTTTGCATTGATTAACGAGTATAATTTGATGCTTACAGTCAGATTTGGCTAATATTTTCGACATAAAACGTTTACCCTTTGCAGTTACTAGTTGACATAAAAAGTCTAAACTGTACAGATAATATACTTTGAAAAAATGTAAACTACAACCAAATTAATTGCCCCGTTAGCGAGAACCAGTGAGGGCAAGAATAACAGTTTTACCATAATTCTTGCAATTTGATTAAAACTAACTTTTGCCTTTTATGCTAAAGGCTGACAAAACGTATGAGTTATTTCACATTGCACTGCAAGAATTACTAACTTGAGATAAATTTACTGACACAAATCTAACTAATCGGCACATATGATTAATATGAAATAATGGACAACTTAGCTAATTCATATCACAAATCTTGGGACAAAATTCAGCTCTAGACAGTTGAAACAGACCAGCATGAAGTCCTTTATCTGCGATTCGTCCACTCCCTTCTTGCGGGCATACCTACATGGACGAATCGAGGACCACCTGGTAACGTTAGCTCATCCCATCTAATTTGCATATTACCCTAATATTGTAATAGGTACTCATTCACACTGTTTATCACACTCATATTCCTCTGATCAACAAACATTCACAACAAACAGACATTTATACACATTCATACCATTTTCCTGCCTAATACAGGAGTTCTAGGGCAAATTCACAAGAATTGGTCTCATGCACCTGACAAGAACCAAGGAACTACTATATATTAAGATAACCCGGGCTGACTGACATCCTGGACTGATCAAAATGCTGTTTCTAATCAATATAGCGTTTAAAGTGATTCACACCTCGGCAATTAGTGATAGAGTTTATTACGATTTGTTAAACCTTAAGATTACCGGATTATCCCAATATGACTAGCTACATTACTAATAACCATTCAATCAACCATCATTCATACTGATTTGGCAATCCTCACAACCCCTATCGTACAAGGGGAGTTTCCGTGAGCTGCCACCACAATTATACAAAAACACTCATTCTATATGCATGCAAATCAGAACATTCTACAATCATTCAGCCAAACATTCCTGAAACTTGGTTAATTTCGGAACCTCACGCTCCATGAGGGGTTTACCCGAATAACCGCCTTAGGTACTTTTTAGGGACACAATCACACCTAAGTTTTATGACACATTCACGCTTCAGCTTTGCAAAACACTTATACTTCAGACATACAAAACATTCACACTTCAGACTTAAGAAACATTCATATTAATAAATATCTAGCTACTTAGACTAACTAATAGATTAAACTTAGGCTCATTTGTGTAACAAGTTTGTAAACTTTGAACTTTGTTGTGCGCGAGTTTTATGGCTTTTGCAATTCCTCAGAATTGCTTATAAAGGAAATTTTATGGAAAACTTAAACTTAGTAAGTTTGAAAAAAGATGTAACTTGAATTTTAACGAAAGCCAGTGAGTAATAATTGCCAAGCAATTATTACTAACAACAAAGAACAGTTGAGCAGACTAAATACACAAGTAATTAAAACTACGAAAAGTGAGGAAGCCGGCCATTCCTCTTGAAAGACTGTTTGATAATTAATTAAATTAAACATGAAACAACTTAAGTTTTTAGGAATTAGCTTTTAAAACACCCTATACTTTTTAGTACCTAACGATTTTAATGCCGACCTAACGCTGAAATAAAACATAATACAGACTATAGAAATTTTGAGACATTACAGGCCTTTTGTGAAAATGTAGCCGGCAACTCCTAGTTGCCGGCTGTGGGGAAATAATTCTTCTAACTAGCTTATAAATTTCAGAGCCGTAATTAAGGGGCTCTCTAGCTCAGAATCAGAGGTTTTGGGGTCCCACTCATAATCCCATGAAAACTACGAAAAATAACCCCAAAAGTGACAAATAAAGAGAACATTTTTTGGCCATAAAGGCCTACTAGTTTTAGGCCAAAAGGCCGTGGCTTGGAAAATAAAGGGAAAATAGAAACAAGAAAAGGAGAAGAAGAGAAAAGTGGGTATGCTTCAAGACCTCCATCACACAGAAGGGGTTTACATGAGCTACCCCTATAATTTTGGATTAATTAAATAATAAAATAAAAGACAAAATAAAACTGGCCCGGAGGCCCAACATGCTATGTAACTGAAAATTGACCCGAAGGTCCATCATGCTAGAGAAATAAAAGGGTGGCCTTAGGCCCCAAACATACTTCCAAAACAGGGGCTCATTGGCCCAAAAACTTCATAAAACTGGCCATGAAGGCCCCAAAAATGCCATATAAAAAATGAGGCCCAAAGGCCGAAAATGCAATAAAAAAATAAGGCCAAAAGGCCACAATAAAAAATCCTAAATTTTTGTCCTAGGCATAAATTCTGAGCCGGATATAGAAGATCCTTAAGGCTCCTAAAATCGTAGTGTTCGTGCTGTGTCTCAATTTTCCTTTCTGGCCTGTGGGCCAGAAAGGTCCCTAAAAAGCGTCCTAAAAGGGGGACGTGTATTGCTATGCTCCCGTACCACACCAGTGGTCCGAGAAACAATGCACGTCGGGGGAGAGGGGAAAGAAATGCGACTGCTTTCAGCCGCTGCTAAACGAACACTGACTAGATTCGAAATTTTGGGGACCGAGCTGACAGTTTTGCTGACAGCTCGGTGACAGGTCATTAGCGAACTGGGGGCGGAATTTTTCTTTTATTTTAGCTTAAAGCTTCTAGAAAGTTCTAGAACTTTCTAGAAGCTTGCTATCTTTTCCACAGGGCCAGCAGCGGCTGGTTGAGCCAGCTGGGCCATTAAGAGCCAAAATTAATGAGATTTAGGAAATATTGCCCCCCAACTGACCCGTTTTTTGATGGATATCGGGTGCTAAAATTCTGCAAAATTTTGCGAAACTTTGGTTAACATGTAAACGTAACCAAAGGGGAAATACTACGAATTTTAGCTTTTGTTTTCAACTTTTACGCAATCTACGTAATTTTTGAAGACTTAAAATTAGGATCTCGATATACTACGTATTTGACTAACTATGCGTAATAATTTTCATAATAGTTTGATTATGGGGGAATTAATTAAGCTCCCTGCGAACTTTGTGTACGTGTTAAAATTTGTGTCCTCTTTTCTTCTCTTGAGGCGAACTTTTGTTGTCCTCTTCTTGTTGGACTAGGCCAACAAAAGTTCACCTGAGGACAAGACTCAGCTACATAGGAAAAGAAGAAAGAAAGAGGGAACAGCAGCGCACCTGGCTGCCTTGTAGTCTGGGAGGTAGACAACCTCCCAGACAAAGAAAGAAGAAAGGGAAGGAGGAAGGAAAGTTAGTATAAAGGTTTTTTTAGAAGTCCCCTTTTTGGATTTTCCTTTTAAGCAAAGTAAGATTACGAAATAAAGGCTAATCTTACTAAAACATTTTTGCTTATAACTCACTCAATTTTGGGAGTTAAAACGTGGGGATTGCATTTTTGGAAATGGGAGAAATTTCTCTTTCATATGAGCCTAAGTTGCATCACAGACCAAAAATTCATTTCTTACGTAATAATTAGCTAATTAACATAAATTAGGCCTAACTAACACTAGCTAACATGATGAATAACAAATTAAGACCCTAAAACATTGCAAAACACAAATTATTGCAAGTAAACACACTTAGGTACTTATTACTTTTAATTCCTTACGTATAACCTAATTATGCGATTATTTTGTCAAACCATCTTCTAACATATGTTGTTAAACACTGAAAAAGGTTTTAAAACACTGCTGAGAAGGATTAGTGTATTCTTTTCAGCTAGAAATATTGAATTCCTTATCATGGTAATTACAAGTTTCGCTTTTACGCCAACGCTAGGGTTTCTAGAGTTTTACTATTCTTCCGTTCTTATTAACCTCTAGCAATGGAAGGGGAAAGTGACCGCACCCGGGCCACTGAGGGAAAGGACACCTGTCCCTTCAGAGAGGGGAACTTTGGAACTGACCTTATTATTATGATTTTTATCACTTCCGTATAATAGATCATTATTTCTACTGATTGATCCTAACTAAGCTTATGAGTGCCCTTTTTCTATGCTAACAACAAGATAATTCCAGGCTTTTCCTCTCGTAGAGTTTATAAAAGGCTTCTTTGGGACTGGCAACTCTGATTTCAACAATCATACAATTACAATTAATTATGGCTTGGACACAATACCAAAACTAAAACTTAGCATAGGCAAGATCTTTTAGATTCCGTTTTATGTAGTAACTTCTTTTGGAACGATGACCAATTAGAAACTAGCTTTTTAGCCACTTT
>JASAND010006882.1:0-36407 GCA_030248195.1 Trissonchulus latispiculum
TTTTCGAGAAAATCTTAAAAAACCACAATTTTTGCAGATGTAGCTAAAAAAGTCCACCACTAAATTTTTATAGAAAATGCACACTGTTTTAAATGAGCTAGAGCTTAAAATTTCCAAATCAGTTTTTGGACAGAGGACAGGAAAAATTCGGAAATGCCTGGCCCCGAGATCAGCCACTGTAGAAGTGTCCCCGGGGCCCGCCCCCGCCCTCCCCCGGGTATATTACAACGACAAAATCATTTTTCACTTCCACGCATTCTGTCTATACTTCTCCCTTATACACACATATGTATGTATACATACGCACGCATACATCGGTGCGCGCAGACTCACACATACTTTCTCTTCACGAAATAGCCCTAAATTATTAATTTGAGTAATTTCATTTTCCGCGCAAAGAAACTCAAGCCCATCGTAGCTTATTCATAGTTTCATTCCGCCTATATATTCCTACATGTACGCACACATTTATATATACGTACTACACATCTAAAGAATGTATTAAGTACTAGTACTTTTATATATGCAAACAAGTACACAATTAAATACACATTAATTATAGTACATGCATAAAGTACGTAGGTAGGTACATATTCTATAGCCCCCAGTGAAATGTCACCACTTGTAGTTCACTAATCATTTATCAATTGCTTGTGATGCTTCCACTCTACTCAATTTTTCTGGGAATAAAACAACTTCGAGACCAACACATACTTCAAACATAATTGCAAACCACAAACGTGCGTATATAAATCAATGTCCACAGCCATCCTGTTACACTCTAAACACATACGCATTTTCCTGCTATACTCGAATACAACGGGCCAGAAAAAAGCACAAAACGCACCCCTTTAAATTTGGGGATTTTTAGGGTTTTTCGGGGGGGGGGGAGTTTTTGGCAACAAAATGCCAACTTCAAAAAAATCGTCTCATTTTTGAAAATATTGTACATAATTGAACAACTAAAGTTTTCAATGTCAAAGCTCTAATTTCACTTTTCGAGCACTGGAAATTTCTAACATTTTTGACCGTTCTCTCTCAGATGAGTAATTCTTTGCTTCTCCTGCCGGTGAAAAGTATTTTCAGACGAAACAGCAGCTTCAGTAGTATTGGGAGGGATTGGCTGTCATTTTCCCTGGTTGAATTGACTTAGACGGAGTTGGACGAGTTGGCCGAAACCAATCTTCCGCATCGACGAGCGAACAACATTAGGATGCGGTCCCACTGGACCGAAGATAGCTCTCCGCCGGCCGGCCGGGCGGCCTCCTAATTGTCCAGGAGCAGGATAAACTGACTACATAAATCTGTACCGTAAACAGATTGTATGTATATATACTAAAACTTGCACCCCTACTATTTCGCACTTATATAGATGAAATATATACGTGGATATATATACGATCCCTCGAATGTGCGTAATCTTCAACCGCTCAATTTGAAATACCTTTTCACGTGTTTCTAGCCTTTTACTTCATCTCCAGTTATAGAACTTTTCCAGAAACAAAATCATACGATGTTCATTTATTAAAGTATGTAAGTGCATAATCATAATCACATAGCATTCATAAAAATTTGATTTTTGTGTTGCAATCTATTAGATCTGGAGTCAAACATTGGCATTTCGCTCTGGAAGCTGTTCTCTATACTCTATCGACAATTCAGTTCTTCAATTTATCATTCAAAATTTCGTCCACATCCAATATTTTATGATGTACCATCAAACAGTTAGCAGTCAGCCATTATAGTACATGATGAGCAGTTTATAGACAGCCCAAAATCACAATAATACAAAGCAGGGTCGAGATAAAATCTGACATTGTGTCAAAGGCAACTTTTAGTTTCGAAATTCTGGCAAAATCCCCATCAAATTAGCGGCAATTCAAAGAACCAATTCATGTCACATAAAATGTTTGAAACAGTTTAAATATATATATATATATATATCCTTGGCTATACCAGCAAAAATGGTCTTCAAATAGCAATAAATCTGTAAAAAACCACTAGGGCAGCTGCAATAAATGGGAAAACAAACAGTTTCAAATAACTTTCCAAACAATCTGATCTGACAGCAAATTACAATAGGAATAGGAAAACATTTAATATGGAATCCAATTACGTATGTGCAGTACTTTGTCCAAAGCTGACAGCAGAGCAGGGAGACCAGTGTTGTGGTGGCATCTTCAAAATATTTCCTAAAACAACAAAAGCTAAACTTAAATACAAACAAACACTAGCTCTGAAAAACAAACTGAATTAAAGATTAAGTAGCAAACGTATAGCCTGGACGCCTTATTCTAGGGTTATTTTCTTGAGGGAGGGGGCAAAAACAAAATACTTCTTTACTTTTTACAAGTATATATATACATATATGTAGCGCTTCTACCAGGTTGGAGGAAAAAAGGAAGAAACCAAGGACAAGCCCGAACAGGAGGCGTCAGGCACCCTCGTACCCACGAACCCAGGACCTAGAAGAGAGAAGGGAAGAGGGAGGTTCAGCATTTCACTCACCTTTGAAGGTAAAGAACTGGTCCCGCCGGGGATCGAACCACGGCCCTTCTGCTCCGAAGTGAGACATGCTAACCACTACACCACGGGACCATCAGCTGAACTTCCATTGCAGGCTTATCAATCGTCCCTATGCCTGCTTCCCTTACATCTCCCCCGGGTGCCTTTAAGACGCGTCCCGCGGCTTACTCAACTCGGAATCGAACCGAGAGCGCATCCAGCGCAGGGCATTCTGAGCCCAAGGGATCCGTGCTCCCCGACACACGCTCCAGACCCCTTTAGATCCAACCAACCAGAAGCAACTACTGGGAGACCGGAGACAGGAGTCCAATCCGGGTTCTGAGGAAGCCTCGCCACATGTAGCGCTTACCGAGGACAAGCACAAACGGAAGGCGTCAGACACTCTTGTACCCACGAAACCAGGACCTAGAAGAGAGAAGGGAAGAGGGAGGTTCAGCTTTTCACTCACCATTGAAAGTAAAGAATTGGTCCTGCCGGGGATCGAACCACGGCCCTTCTGCTCCGGAGTCAGACATGCTAACCACTACACTACGGGACCATCAGCTGAACTCCCATTGCAGGCTTATCAATCTTTCCTATGCCTGCTTCCCTTACATATGATGATACGATGATATACGTACGATGATCTTGAACGCAATCATAAATTATATACTCCCAATTTCATGTTTTCTATCTAAAGATACACCAACGAATAGATCCAACCACAAAGCAGCTTCCATTCGTCCTTCAGTGTAAGGGTACGTACGTATCCAAATATTTTTAACCCAACATTGTAGGGATGGTAATTTTGGAAAATTACAGCACAAAGATAGAAAGGGCCGTTTGATAGCAGACTGGACTAGTAGAAACCGAAAAAGAAAAACATTGTCCCCAAACAGCAGGAAAAAAAAAAACTTTCAAACAAGGAAGACAGGTCCATATTTCTTGAGGGGGCCCCGGGACGAGAAAGAGATAGATGTTCCAACCCGATCCAATCAACTACAGAGTACGTATATACGTTATCTATACTCTCTGTTTATATGTGGCACATTCCTATAGGCTTATATGTATATCAATTCTGCTGACCTACCCAGTGCGATCATAAAGGAAAGGAATATATCTATGTGGTTAGAAATTGGAGGAAAAATAGAACATTCCTACGTCCAATTACTGGGCAACCAAAATATGACAAAGACAATGCACGATGTAGAAGGAAAAAATAAGCCCAATTTTCGGTAAGGAACAAACGGCTCAAAAAAAGAAGAATTCAGAAACAGTACATACTTATTCAGAAACAGTAAGTCCTCTAACTTCTAGCAATGCTGACACACACTGAAAACCCACAAAAAAGAACCGTTTAAATATATATGGACTCCGCAAAAAACTAACCGGTTATCAAACTTTGGGTAACTTCGAGAGAGTAGAGAGAGAGACCGATAAACGTAGTGAATCCATAAAATTACCATATTTCAGAGAGTTACATATGGACTGGGATAGGAGTTGGGTTGCCCAGGGAAACCCCATGCGTTCAATTCTTCCTAGCTAAAAAATAATAAAAAAATTAATGCACTCAAAAATGAAAGAAACTGAGAAAAAATATATATATATCATTACATACATCAGTACGAATATTATATACGTATAATAGGCATAGCTGGAAATTCTCGTAAGCATGTTTGTATAATCCGTCTTTTTATAATATATATACCAGTTTAGACTACGTACGTACGCAATTTCGCCATCCGTCTAACCCAATCAAAAACCCGAAAACGAGGAATTGAAAAACGAGGTGCCACAAAGCTGGTCCCTAGAAAATCCCGGAGGAATTTTTCGCCATGAAAAATTACTGCAAGCATTTTCTGTGGGAAGATAAAAAGCGGCTAGTGCCTAAGGAAGTACATATACGAGAAAACATGACGTAAACATAGGATAACCTTGTGTATATATAATACATAATACATACAGACCTTATATATATATATATAATCGTACGTACCTATGTATATATATATATATATCTAAAGGAAATTATACGTATATATATGCGTGCATATAGACAACCAGTTTAAAACTAACTTCTAATGTTATCGAAAAATTTTACTGGAAAGTTACGTTTACGTGTGGTGTGACAGGTTTCGTAAAAGCATCCATATATCACCAAAAAAGTACGACACAACAAAACACGCCAATGACTCACTGATGTAAAAAAGTCTACGAAAACCTAAAACCCAGAAAACGTTTTCGAATTATTCAAGAAAGAATAACCAAGAGAATATATATACAAGAAATAAAAAATGCTCCCTCTGGAGCATGCAAAAAAGTAATATGGGTGATGGTGGGGTTGTAACATGAAAAGAGGACTAGTCTGTAAAATGCTTAATATGGGGGCTAGGTTCAAAAATAGAAGAGGACTAGGTTGTGAGCGAATTAATATGGGCACAGCTTCGCCGAACAACACATATTCGCGGTTTATAAATGTAAGTCATTATGCATATCCATCCAAACTACATTTAGTTTATAGTGCATAAACAATCTCTACTACGTACGTATATATGTATTCTAGTTTGATTGAACATTTTAGCAAACTTTTTCTTTGAGAAACTCTTTATACTAACCAGTGTGTTTTATCCATTTATATGGAAAATTTACGTATATCTCAAGAATAATTTTAGGACTCTGATCTTCTATTTCCTTCCTGCTTGAACCAATAGCTTTAACTATGTCCTTAGATTTCATCTCGTTTTTTGCTGCAGTTCAACACGACCACATGATGATAATTTAAGTGTATATTCCTAGCAAGTCTAACAGTGTATGCAGACAACTAAATATATTCAATGAGTATATATTCAACTTCTTAAATTTCTTATTACTGACTGACACTTATAGCTATGTAGGCGACAAAAGCTAAGACGAAGCGTGAACTCCCGCGAATATGAGTTGTTCGGCGAATCTGTGCCCATATTAATTCTCTCACAACCTAGTCCTCTTCTATTTTTGAACCTGGCCCCATATTAAGCATTTTAAAGACTAGTCCTCCTTTTCATTTTACAATCCCACCATCACCCATAGGGGAGCCAACTTTTGCATGCTCCAGAGGTTTTTTTTTTTTTTTTTTTTTTTTTTTTTTTTTTTTTTTTTTTTTTTTTTTTTTTTTTTTTTTTTTTTTTTTTTTTTTTTTTTTTTTTTTTTTTTTTTTTTTTTTTTTTTTTTTTTTGAGCATTTTTATTTTTTTTTCTTGTCCTTCTGTCACTATTTTTTTTTTTTTACGGCCTGAGAACCCTTTTTTTTTTTTTTTTTTTTTTTTTTTTTTTTTTATTGACCACTGGTCAAACGTTTTTTTTTGCCTATTTTTTTGAAAACTTTTCCGCGTTTTTCGGCGTTTTGGTCGGAGGCATATATAGTAAATCGACTACGCTCGTTTCAGTGGGCATATTGCCGAAATCGACGGGGGGGGGGGGGGGGGGTTTTTTTTTTTTTTTTTTTTTTTTTTTTTTTTTTTTTTTTTAAAAAAAAAAAAGAAGTGACCACTGGTCACTACAGCCTACCCTATTGACCACTGGTCAAACGGCCTAAAACTGCGTTTATCGGCGTTTTGGTCGGGGGCATATATAGTAAATCGACTACGCTCGTTTCAGTGGGCATATTGCCGAAATCGATGGAAGTGACCACTGGTCGCTACGGCCTAGGAGCCCTATTGACCACTGGTCAAACGAGAAACTTAAAACTGCATTTTTCGGCGTTTTGGTCGGGGGCATATATAGTAAATTGACTGCGCTCGTTTCAATGGGCATATTGGCGAAACCGATGGAAGTGACCAGTGGTCACTACGGCCTACTGACCACTGGCAAACCCCTGAAACGGCGTTTTTTGAACCTTTGGCGACACCCATACAGTAAATCCGGCCCGCTGAACACGATGGGCTTATATACTGTCGAAGTCCTTTAACAAGTTTTCTCCTTATACCACCCACAAACAGTGGTTGGGGCGGAGATTAGAATTCAATGGTTGTGCTATATATATTTATATAATGACTTTTCTGCTCTGCCTACGGCACTGTTTCAGCTCCTTATATTATATATATATCTCATTAATACCTTATCTTCCTCCCTCATTGCTGGAAAGGGATCCTTTAAAATGACAGAAGGACAAGAAATAAAAATGCTCCTCTGGAGCATGCAAAAAGTAATATGGGTGATGGTGGGGTTGTAAAATGAAAAGAGGACTAGTCTTTAAAATGCTTAATATGGGGCTAGGTTCAAAAATAGAAGAGGACTAGGTTGTGAGCGAATTAATATGGGCACAGCTTCGCCGAACAACCCATATTCGCGGGAGTTCACGCTTCGTCTTAGCTTTTGTCGCCTACAGAGCTATAAGTGTCAGTCAGTAATAAGAAATTTAAGAAGTTGATTACTCATTGAATATATTTAGTTGTCTGCATACACTGTTAGACTTGCTAGGAATATATACTTAAATTATCATCATGTGGTCGTGTTGAACTGCAGCAAGCAACGAGATGAGATCTAAGGATATGCTAAAGCTATTGGTTCAAGCAGGAAGGAAATAGAAGATCAGAGTCCTAAAATTATTCTTGAGATATACGTAAATTTTCCGTATAAATGGATAAAATACACTGGTTAGTATAAAGAGTTTCTCAAAGAAAAAGTTTGTTAAAATAAATGTTCAATCAAACTAGAATACATATATACGTACGTAGCAGTAGAGATTGTTTATGCACTATAAACTAAATGTAGTTTGGATGGATATGCATAATGACTTACATTTATAAACCGCGAATATGGGTTGTTCGGCGAAGCTGTGCCCATATTAATTCGCTCACAACCTAGTCCTCTTCTATTTTTGAACCTAGCCCCCATATTAAGCATTTTAAAGACTAGTCCTCTTTTCATTTTACAACCCCACCATCACCCATATTACTTTTTGCATGCTCCAGAGGAGCATTTTTATTTCTTGTATATATATTCTCTTGGTTATATTCTCTTGGAATAATTCGAAAAACGTTTTCTGGGTTTTAGGTTTTCGTAGACTTTTTTACATCAGTGAGTCATTGGCGTGTTTTGTTGTGTCGTACTTTTTTGGTGATATATGGATGCTTTTACGAAACCTGTCACAACACACGTAAACGTAACTTTCGAGTACGATATCATTAGGAAGTTAGTTTTAAACTGGTTGTCTATATGCACGTATATATATACGTATAATTTCCTTTAGATATATATATATATATACATAGGTACGTACGCTTATTATATATATAAGGTATGTATGTATTATGTATTATATATACACAAGGTTATCCTATGTTTACGTCATGTTTTCTCGTATATGTACTTCCTTAGGCACTAGCCGCTTTTTATCTTCCCACAGAAAATGCTTGCAGTAATTTTTCATGGCGAAAAATTCCTCCGGGATTTTCTAGGGACCAGCTTTGTGGCACCTGTTTTTCAATTCCTCGTTTTCGGGTTTTTGATTGGGTTAGACGGATGGCGAAATTGCGTACGTACGTAGTCTAAACTGGTATATATATTATAAAAAGACGGATTATACAAACATGCTTACGAGAATTTCCAGCTATGCCTATTATACGTATATAATATTCGTACTGATGTATGTAATGATATATATATATTTTTTTCTCAGTTTCTTTCATTTTGAGTGCATTAATTTTTTATTATTTTAGCTAGGAAGAATTGAACGCATGGGGTTTCCCTGGGCAACCCAACTCTATCCCAGTCCATATGTAACTCTCTGAAATATGGTAATTTTATGGATTCACTTCGTTTATCGGTCTCCTCTCTCTCTCTCGAAGTTACCCAAAGTTTGATAACCGGTTAGTTTTTTGCCGGAGTCCATATATATTTAAACGGTTCTTTTTTGTGGGTTTTCAGTGTGTGTCAGCATTGCTAGAAGTTAGAGGACTTACTGTTTCTGAATAAGTATGTACTGTTTCTGAATTCTTCTTTTTTTGAGCCGTTTGTTCCTTACCGAAAATTGGGCTTATTTTTTCCTTCTACATCGTGCATTGTCTTTGTCATATTTTGGTTGCCCAGTAATTGGACGTAGGAATGTTCTATTTTTCCTCCAATTTCTAACCACATAGATATATTCCTTTCCTTTATGATCGCACTGGGTAGGTCAGCAGAATTGATATACATATAAGCCTATAGGAATGTGCCACATATAAACAGAGAGTATAGATAACGTATATACGTACTCTGTAGTTGATTGGATCGGGTTGGAACATCTATCTCTTTCTCGTCCCGGGGCCCCCTCAAGAAATATGGACCTGTCTTCCTTGTTTGAAAGTTTTTTCTTTCCTGCTGTTTGGGGACAATGTTTTTCTTTTTCGGTTTCTACTAGTCCAGTCTGCTATCAAACGGCCCTTTCTATCTTTGTGCTGTAATTTTCAAAATTACCATCCCTACAATGTTGGGTTAAAAATATTTGGATACGTACGTACTTACACTGAAGGACGAATGGAAGCTGCTTTGTGGTTGGATCTATTCGTTGGTGTATCTTTAGATAGAAAACATGAAATTGGGAGTATATAATTTATGATTGCGTTCAAGATCATCGTACGTATATCATCGTATCATCATATGTAAGGGAAGCAGGCATAGGAAAGATTGATAAGCCTGCAATGGGAGTTCAGCTGATGGTCCCGTGGTGTAGTGGTTAGCATGTCTGACTCTGGAGCAGAAGGGCCGTGGTTCGATCCCCGGCGGGACCAATTCTTTACTTTCAATGGTGAGTGAAAAGCTGAACCTCCCTCTTCCCTTCTCTCTTCTAGGTCCTGGTTTCGTGGGTACAAGGGTAGCTGACGCCTCCCGTTCGGGCTTGTCCTTGGTTTCTTCTTGGTCCACCAGCCCTGGTAGAAGCGCTACATGTGGCGAGGCTGCCTCAGGACCCGGATTGGACTCCTGTCTCCGGTCCCCAGTAGTTGCTTCTGGTTGGTTGGATCTAAAGGGGTCTGGAACGTGTGTCGGGGAGCACGGATCCCTTGGGCTCAGAATGCCCTGCGCTGGATGCGCTCTCGGTTCGATTCCGAGTTGAGTAAGCCGCGGGACGCGTCTTAAAGAAACCCGGGGGAGATGTAAGGGAAGCAGGCATAGGAAAGATTGATAAGCCTGCAATGGGAGTTCAGCTGATGGTCCCGTGGTGTAGTGGTTAGCATGTCTGACTCTGGAGCAGAAGGGCCGTGGTTCGATCCCCGGCGGGACCAATTCTTTACTTTCAATGGTGAGTGAAAAGCTGAACCTCCCTCTTCCCTTCTCTCTTCTAGGTCCTGGTTTCGTGGGTACAAGGGTGCCTGACGCCTCCCGTTCGGGCTTGTCCTTGGTTTTTTCCTTTTTTCCTCCAACCTGGTAGAAGCGCTACATATATGTATATATATACTTGTAAAGAAGTAAAGAAGTATTTTGTTTTTGCCCCCTCCCTCAAGAAAATAACCCTAGAATAAGGCGTCCAGGCTATACGTTTGCTACTTAATCTTTAATTCAGTTTGTTTTTCAGAGCTAGTGTTTGTTTGTATTTAAGTTTAGCTTTTGTTGTTTTAGGAAATATTTTGAAGATGCCACCACAACACTGGTCTCCCTGCTCTGCTGTCAGCTTTGGACAAAGTACTGCACATACGTAATTGGATTCCATATTAAATGTTTTCCTATTCCTATTGTAATTTGCTGTCAGATCAGATTGTTTGGAAAGTTATTTGAAACTGTTTGTTTTCCCATTTATTATTGCAGCTGCCCTAGTGGTTTTTTACAGATTTATTGCTATTTGAAGACCATTTTGCTGGTATAGCCAAGCAGATTACATATATATATATATATACGTAAACTGTCGCAACATTTTGCGGTATATAATTTGGTTCTTTGAATGAAGCCATTAATTTGATGGGGATTTTGCCAGAATTTCGAAACTAAAAGTTGCCTTGACACAATGTCAGATTTTATCTCGACCCTGCTTTGTATTATTGTGATTTTGGCCGTCTATAAACTGCTCATCATGTACTATAATGGCTGACTGCTAACTGCTTGATGGTACATCATAAAATATTGGATGTGGACGAAATTTTTTGAATGATAAATTGAAGAACTGAATTGGTCGATAGAGTATAGAGAACAGCTTCCAGAGCGAAATGCCAATGTTTGACTCCAGATCTAATAGATTGCAACACAAAAATCAAATTTTTATGAATGCTATGTGATTATGATTATGCACTTACATACTTAATAAATGAACACTGCATGATTTTGTTTCTGAAAAGTTCTATAACTGGAGATGAAGTAAAAGGCTAAACTAATGAAAAATATTTCAAATTGAGCGGTTGAAGATTACGCACACTCGAGGGATCGTATATATATCCACGTATATATTTCATCTATATAAGTGCGAAATAGTAGGGTGCAAGTTTTAGTATATATACATACAATCTGTTTACGGTACAGATTTATGTAGTCAGTTTATCCTGCTCCTGGACAATTAGGAGGCCGCTCGGCCGGCCGGCGGAGAGCTATCTTCGGTCCAGTGGCTGTATCCTAATGTTGTTCGTTGGCCGATGCGGCGGATTGGCTGGCCAACGTCCAACTCCGGCCAAGTCAATTCAACCAGGGAAAATTACAGCCAATCCCTCCCAATACTACTGAAGCCGTTGTTTGCCCGAAAATACTTTTCACCGGCAGGAGAAGCAAAGAATTACTCATCTGAGAGAGAACGGTCAAAAATGTTGTAGTTTCAGTTCTAGGTGAAATTAGAGCTTTGACATTGAAACTTTTAGCTGTTCACCATGCAAAATACGCCAAAAAATACCATTTTTTGGCTCATTTGTTGCCAAAAACTCCCCCCCCCCGAAAAAACCCTAAAAAATCCCTGCATTTAAAGGTGTATTTTGTGGCTTTTTTCTGGCCCGCAGTATATCTATATAGCAGGAAAAATGCGTATGTGTTTAGAGTGTAACAGGATGGCTGTGGACATTGATTTATATACGCACGTTTAGGTTTGTGATTATATTAAAGTATGTGTTGGTCTCGAAGTTGTTTCATTCCAGAAAATTGAGTAGAGTGGAAGCATCAAGCAATTGATAAATGATTAGTGAACCAAGGGTGGTGACATTTCACTGGGGGCTATAGAATATGTACCTACCTACGTACTTTATGCATGTACTATAATTAATGTGTATTTAATTGTGTACTTGCTTGCACATATAAAAGTACTAGTACTTAATACATTCTTTAGATGTGTAGTACGTATATATAAATGTGTGCGTACATGTAGGAATATATAGGCGGAATGAAACTATGAATAAGCTTTGATAGACTGAGTTTCTTTGCGCGGAAAATGAAATTACTCAAATTAATAATTTAGGGCTATTTCGTGAAGAGAGTATGTGTGAGTCTGCGCGCCCGATGTATGCGTACGTATGTATATACATATGTGTGTATAAAGGAGAAGTAGACAGAATGCGTGGAAGTGAAAATGATTTTGTCGTTGTAATATACCCGGGGGAGGGAAGGGGCGGGCCCCGGGGACACTTCTACAGTGGCTGATCCGGGGCCAGGCATTTCCGAATTTTCCTGTCTATGTTTAAAACTGATTTGGAAATTTTAAGCTCTAGCTCATTTTAAACAGGCATTTTCATAAAAATTGTGTTGACTTTTTTAGCACATCTGCAAAAATTGTAGTTTTTTAAGATTTTCTCGAAAAATTATAGCATTTATATATATATATATATACCCAGAAATGGCAGCGCTGCGCACCAGTCCTGGAGAAATCCGCACCCAAATTTCCCTGCAAAAATTTTGGCCTTGCTTATTTTGTTCAGACGGCACATACATAGGAACTTTGTGTTCTATATTTAGCTAACGAATGTCTTTATTTGCCTATGCTTATACTAGTTTTATTGTTTTCAAACAATTTGTAAAATACGCTTTAAAATCTATACGTATACATGTATGCGTATATAATTTGGCATGATTTCGTTTTCCAAAAGAATGCCGTCAAAGTTTTGACAATTGCCGCTTTCTAGAATCCCTGCTGCTGTGAAATTGCACGTTGCTCTTTTTCCTTTGTCTTTTGAAATTGGCATTAAAAGTTTTTTGACAAAATACTTACCTCTGTTGCAATTTATAGAAATATATACGAACATAGCGCAGCCTGACCTGACGCAAGGAGTATATAATTTTATACGTAGGAAGTTATATGTGATATGAACGTATATTTGCTTAATTCGTATATAAGTATATATTTTACGTATGTTCTTTTACCTAGGTAGATGTTAGCTTCATAGTTTAACCAGATTCAATTATCATCAGTTATAGGTTATAGTTGGTTTAGAATTCATTTTTTTAGACGACCAGGTCCCACCCAAGTCCTCTCAAGCCCATTCCGTTGCTGTTTACGTTAATGAAGTTTTTGCTACTTGGCTCCTGTTTAGCTTAGTTCATATTGTTATCTTTGTCGGTAGCCTGTTATCCAATAATCTTAGTCGGATTACTACTTCATACTGTGTAAATAGATAAGTATATACTAGGTATATAACTGTGACATGCACTAGTGGCAAACTTTAGTGTCTGTGTGTGTAAGCGCGTCTATTCGTCTGTGTGTGGCAGTAAAGTTTATGCTAACACTGCTGCATGCGTAGCCCTCCCCCCTTTCCCAAAAAGTTGACGGACATTTGTTGGTACATACCTGTTTTGATGTTTATCTAACTTGCCCGTTTTGCATGTAGTGTATGTGTAGGTATATACCTAAGTAAATAGCTAAGCTAAGCATATACTTACTTATCTTGATAAGATGCTGAGATTTCTGGGCTATAAATACGTACGTACATTCATAGTTACGTTTGCGTTTGCGTGCTTTACGGTGCTGCATGCTGGCTTAAAGCCACCGTTTGGTAGCTGGAAATTGGTACTACTGGATAAGTATAAGGTTTTTTAGTACGTACCTATATATACGTAGAAGAAGGGAAACCTTGCGTTATATATACCAGAGATGGAACCGGGTCAGTTCGGGTCACTTTTTGGACCGGGTCAAAAGCTTCGACCCGGTCTTGACCCGGTTTTCTGAATTTACCTCCAATTTTGGAAATTTTGGGTTATCAGCATAACTCTATTTACTACAATATGGTTTGCAGATTATTTTTGCAACCAAGGTAAACGCTGAAGGTATATAAGTGAACAATTTAATTTAATTCAACGCAATACGTAATGAAAACAAAAATTCTTTAAATACTCCCTGTTTTTGGACAAGTACTCATATTAGACTCTGCAAAATTTCACAGACGGATAAATTTCTGCTTAAATTTAGAAAATGCTACAGCTATACGATTAAATGCATTTTAAGAAAACCTAGAGCAAACATTATGTAGGTCATACTTATTTTTCGGGGTGGTGATGGGCCATGGACGCCAAAAATTTAGCGTTCTTAGGCAAAATTAAAATTTTGTGCAAATTTCGAAATTTTCTGGAAAACTGGGTCACCGGGTCAGGGCTCAACCGGGTCACCGGGTCAAGCCCAAGTGACCCGGTTCCATCACTGATATATACGTATAGGTAGGTAGATATATACACAACTCACTCATGTTTGTCAGAAATACAAAAATTACAGAAATTTTTTGTTCGGAATGCTGATTTCCAAATCTCTTGCCTCGCTAGGTGCTGAAATTCTGCCTGCTTGCGTCATCAAATTTCTGCCTTATACAAATTTTATTTTGACGGACAAACCTACCTGGTGTTTTTGTGAAACTCTGAAACTAAAGTAAAAGTGTATATATATACGTATACATATATAATATATATTATATATGTGTACGTATGTTATGTAATATATAATATACAATAGTTTGTATACGTAAGTTGCGTAAGTTACGTACGTATATATATATATATATATATGTATATGTTATATTTTTTGCCAGAGAAGTTTGCTGGAAAAACTTGTTTCTTCAGTCAGCTTTTATTTAAACATCATAATTTTTGAGTCCACTCTTTTTAATTTTGAGTACATCTTAACAGGTTATCTTTTATATCGTTGCAGTTTCGGGACAATCTTGTGGAAACGCTTTGCACTGCTCGTTATACAATCGCGAAAACGAATCGGTAAATGCGAGAAGGCCTGAAATAAATTGGTTTTAGTCAAGGAATATATAGGCATGCATGCATTAGTAGCTATGAAAATAAAAGATATACTTAACCTTGTATTTAACAGATTTTAAAATCGGATTGCAAAAGTTTAGTAATGCATGCGACGTGCTGAAGTTGCTGTGAATGACTGATGCTTGTCATTACAGTAAGTTGTGTAAAATGAAACAATGGATGTAAAAAGCGAAAAATGTCAGAATCAGTGTGACTTGCATTTTTGGGTTTTTCTTCATCTTTTTTTCTAAAAGTGGGCTGCCGACAAACGTATGACGTAATTGAGAATTGAGATGGAAAAGTGTGGGCACCTACCTATGTAGGAACTAAGAATAAGAAATTTTGAAAAAAGCCCTGCGACTGGAAACTGGAAGGGGTCGTTTCCAAAACTTTTTCCAAACTTTTCAAGTCTGTCAGCTGGAAACTTTTGCTTAACGTTTAATGGACGTTTGTTACATGGTAGGTATATACATAAAAATACATACATATATAATATATATATATATATATTATACGTATATATATGCTTGGGTGTTAGTGTTTATGCTTGAAGACTAATGTGAAAATAAAATTTTATGAATGAGCAAATTGTTGCGGCTCATGTACGTAGACAGCAGGTGGCTAACGGTAGTTGCAAAGAATGTTGATTTATTCCTTTCAAGGGTTAATGGCCCTGAAAATTGCAACTAAGATGGGAAGGCCAAGTTTGGATTTCTTTAATTGAAGAAAAATTGAAAAATTGATTGGATATGCGTAATGTTCTATTTTTTAAGTTGTTGGTTGTTTTGAATGACCGAACGGTAGTTAAGTTAAGGTCTTTAACTGGTATACAGTCCGTAGATTAGGGTTTCGAGTCCCCTCTGCTGTAAAACTTCTCAGTTCTTTTTTGTGAATAAAACAAAAAATATACATACATACGTATCTGCTTACCATAGGTTTCATTCCACCCGTCGGCCTCTCTGATTTTGACTTTGATTTCCCTCTAAATGATTACTGACTATACGTAGGTATGCTTACCCCGGAGGCTGAAAAGACTTTTCTAATTAGAATCGACCAAATAACAGGAACAGTGCCAGCCAAGCTGTACCTATGACATTTCCGGAAAAATTTTGTCCCCGATGGGTGATCGAACTCACAACCTTCGGCTTACGAGCCCTGATGCTATACTTTTTGTGCTACTTGGGATGTAGTTGTAGTCTTAATCAGAGATGACGTTTCTGGGCTCTACCCGGCTCATAATGTAGGGTTGAGTACGGTCTGCCTGTGGCCCTTCCCCCCTTCAGTTTTGTCTTTCGGAGTTTTTCTAGGAAATATATACCTTATTCTTTTCTTACCATAAGCAGTTAATCAGTAGTCTTATGTTTGACACGACTTTGCAGATTTTACATGATGTAAGGTTATATAGATCTATGCTCGACTGTTGTTTCTGTGTATGTAACAATCGCTGCTGTTTGGTACATTTTATTCCACAGTTCGGATTCTTCTAGAGATTTTTGTTGACTTCGTCAATGTTTTTGAATAAAAATTTGGTTTTTGCGTCTGATTAAACCAATTTTTTTCCTGAAATGGTTCGTGACGACATCATACTGCTGCTTCAAACTTGTTCTGTTTTTGCATCTTCTTTGTAATATATTTTGCTTGTTTTGCTGCACATATGAGTGCTTGATGGCTTTTATTATTAGATGGGTAGGTAAAGATTGTACTGTAATGTGTGTACGTAATAATTTGTATTGATTGTGTGTTTTTGAATCTAGTCTTTGCTACATTTTTCTGTTTCTGCAGGCGTCCTAGTTTTTTAAGGATGATGTGCCTATAGTGAGTCAATGGTGTATAAACAAATGGACGCATTTTATGATGTAATAATATATATTAACCTTGTGCAACAAATGTCTGGCTTCAGCACGCACATATATATAACTATATAACAACATATAGCATAACTAAGATTATATACCGTACGTATAATTTTTTAGTATCAAAAAACCTTTACTGGTTTGTCATATTTTTTCTAAAACATTAATTTGACCTTTATATCTCCTGATGAGTGGAAGCCACGTTTGTTTTTCTGCTACAGTTTTTGCTGTCACTTTTGTATAACGCATCCCAAATTCAGGATCAGTTTTTCATCATTTTCCTAACGTTTACATTAAACAGTGACGCTTCAGAATTGGCTTAATTGAAAGAGCAAACAGCTTTTTTGAGACGTATGAGCATGATGACAGACAAATTATGGGTCATAATTTAAGCCAAACATAAATATAATGTGCCTGTGTACGTATGAATTTTCGGATGCTGGGTTTTGATTTGTACTAAAAATATGGAAAATTGAGCTACTTTTCATTATAGGTATCAGTAGAAGTGGGTCAACCTCTTGTGCACGTACGTATATTTCTCCCTTCTTGTTGCACGAAGAGTTTGAACTGCTCTTAAACATATACGTATATAAATGCTGCTTCCGATATATAAATTTATGTATATGCATCTGCAGTATATATATATATACAAAATTTTATCTATATTTTCGTGGATTAGGAAAAAATTGGTGGAGTCGGGGAGATTACCTTACAATTCTCGGCGTTCTTCCACTTTAATTTAAAGACTTAAAATTTGAGTCAATTTCATTGTTTTGCTGTTTTCGGTGTCAGAATTATATGGAGGATTAATTTATGAAATCTGGGGGTCTCCTCCCAAGCCCCGCTTTACTTGCTACTAGTGATGTGCGCCGACCAATTTGCCCGCTCCGGAGCTCCGGCCGGAGCGGGCTGTCGGAGCACCGGAGCTCCGGGGCTCCGGAGCTCCGCGGAGCTCCGACTGCTAGTGGAGGCAAAATTGTAAAAATTTTGGTTTAAGCTGAAAACTGCTTGTTTATTCAATAAAAAGCATGCCTACTCGTCACTGTATATATATACTTTTCTGGGCTTATTCTAGGGATTTTTTCTTGGGGGGGGGGGCTTCTTGGGGGGGCCCCCCCCAAAGGTCCGAGGGGCAAGGAATTTTGGGGGGGGGGGGGGCGAAAATTTTTCGAAAAATATGCTAAAAATAGCGCTATTTTTCTGGCATATACTATAAAAGTTGATTTTCATAGCAAAAATAAGCAGATTTAGTGTTGAAAAGGGCAAAAATTGAGTAAAAATCTCCGGCGAGGCCGGAAAATTTTTGAAAATTTGGCCTTCTGAGCGATTTTTTTAGGGCAAAATTTGGTACCAAAAGGGGCGCCTACTTTTTTGGGGGGGGGCGATTTTTGGGGGGGGGGGGAACGAGTTTTGGGGGGGAAGGGTGTTTATGGGGGGGGCCCCCCCCCCCCCCCCACTAGAATAAGCCCAGCTTTTATCGCTTAACTGTTTATTTTTAGATGCTGATTTCTTTGCTGCATATGAGTTAGCTGTATTTTTGATCTGAAATAAGTTCAGCTTTTGACCATATTTCACCGAATTTTTGGGTTAATTGATTGTGCATAGTGTTGTGTTTACATAAAAGCCCATGTTAGTTTATACTGCAGTTTATTTAAAAGTTTCACTTTTTTCAAGATTTGGGAAATTTAAATTTTATACATATTCCACATGAAATACTCAATATTTCTTGCAGCAATTTCATCAAATGTATGCCAAACTTTTCAAATTCATGCATGAAATATTGCAAATTTGACAGAAGTGGACCAGATTTCATTTACCCACTACGTATTTAACTTATCATGAGGATGTATATGATCAAATTAAAATACTATATAAATTTAAGCTATCAGAATTTCAATCTGAAAGATATATTAGAAAAGACAGGTTTGATGAAAGCAAAGAAAACAGATGCAGATGTTGAAAGTTTACATGGAATAGATTTAACGGAAATGTAAGATTTAATTGAATAATTAATAGCAAGTGCGAAATCTAAACGTTTTACGGAATTAATTCTTAAATGTATAGATTAGAGTTGTATTTAATTTTTCTTTTACTTAGAAAATGAAAAAGTTTAACTTGTCTCAAGAAAAAAAGCCGTCTTGAGAAATACAAGAACGCAGCCTTGAGAAAACTGAAACATTTTTAATAACAGAAGTACGATAACTATGTAACATTCATTCCATTCTTACGTGCTGCAAGAAGAAATCGTGGAGTTCACAGAAAACTCACACTTTCGAATTTTTCTTAGTACCTTCAAAGCTTCCAAAAGGCTGCTCCGGGTACCCGGAGCTCCGGAGCAGAAGCTCGCTCCGGAGCACCGAAAATCGGAGCTCCGCTCCGGAGCTCCGTCGGAGCGGAGCTCCGGCGCACATCACTACTTGCTACGCACTCGGTTCCAGGGGGTCACCTAGGTTGACTATATTTTAATCTTTCATAATTGATATTTTTGATCAAGTCAGTTTGATGGAAATTTTTTGTCGCCACCTTTTTTTCTAAATATTTCCTGTTTTAATGACCTGAAAATATTTAAAATTGACAGCGTAACATGTGCATAGTTTTTGTATTTACTTGCATTTGTTAGCCCATATAATTCATACGTATATGCGTACCAAATTCGGATATATAACTGTTTTCTGACTAGTGTGGGACATCTGGTTTTGTGGAATTTTTTGCCGAATTTGCAGATGCAATTTTAAAGAATATACACATATGTTATATATATATAATATGTGTGTATATACATTATATATATAATAAATATATACAAGTCAGTTCAAAGAGAGGATAGTGTTTTGACAGAACAGAACCTTTCCGATGAAATCGTCTTTCCTTTTGTTTGACAGAAAAACTGGTAGCTCTCTGGAATGTTGTTTCAGGCCAGTCATATAAGTATATGATATACATTATATATATTTATATATGGTAGTATATATAATGTAGCATACATTATGTATTGTATATTATATAATGTATATCTTACTTATGTGTATATATATACATTGTGCAGCATATGATGTGCACTTTATGGTATATGTTTTGCGGAGGCTTGCATTTGTAGTGCTCGCACAACGTATATATCTATCTAATTGTTGGAAGTTGAAATGGTTTTTGTTGTAAGCTGAATTTGAAGGAAGAGAAGTTATGCCTACAAGACTTTGGGACTTGCTTGAATAGAATAGTCACTCGTCTACAATGAAATTGGGTGTTTGCTGTTTGCTAACCGTAGCTTGTGTTAGGATTCATCGTTCTGCCCTTATGTATTGTATTCTTTACTCTGTACTAAACTTGTGGACTATATATTTTATATATATAAAATCAAGAGTAGCAAGCAAAGATTAAGTTTATGCTTCGGTCAATGTTGCATGGAAAAAATCTGTGGAGAACTCTATTCAATGCAGTCTGTTGTTTTCCAACAAAGTTTCATCGTAATTACTGTTTTACGTTTCTGCTTATACTTGTTTTGTTTGACTTACTTTGTTGCTGTAGGTTTTGGCTTATTTGTTTTTGGTAGGATAGAATGTTATTAATATAATCATGTTGTAAAGTTTTACATATATTTGTTTGCTGAATGCAATGAATAATGAACTTGAACGTGTACGTATTTATATGTAAACCTTTGCTTCTTTCTTAGGTAACTTCTTGTAAACATAATTTGCGTTTTGTTGTGTAAGCAGTTTTGATATTTTTGTTTTTCTTTGAATTTTGATTAAAAAGGAAGGGTATTTATAGTTTTCGGTTGTTTTAGTTGGTTAGATGTTTTAGATTTCAGGTATCTTCGGTGAACAACGGTATTGTAGCTTGGAGGGTAGCCAGATTTATTCTGTTCAAGAAGCATCATTTTCAAATTTCATGCGATATGCATAAGGGGGCGTCCACCATGAAAGATTTTATGGTCACGACTGTGGTCATTTCACAAAATTTTATAACATGTGCCGCACGTCGAGTTTCAATGTAGTTTCGTTCAGTACTTTGGGCATGCAATTTGAAAATGGTTGAAAACGACAGTGCCGTAACAAAAACGCAATTTACACCTGAATTTCCTTGAGTATGGAGCTTCTTTCGGTTCTGTCTGAAATCTTTCTTAAAAATCTATATGGACTCGCCCAGTTGGGTTTAATTTTACTAAAAATGCATTAATTTAAAGATGTATGAAACAAGTCAGTTACACCAAATTCCTGCTAAACAGTTTTCTGAAAATATTGACTTAGCACTGACTGTACCCTGAATAAATCGTTCAGCCACAGTCAGAAACTGTCATTGCCATCATTATATATAGTCAAGTGCATTCATAATCATAATTGTGAGCTTCACTTGATAGGATTCCCACGGATTGGATACGCTTAAACTTTTAAATAGACTATGTTTCAACCCATCCTCTTCCGCAAGTTCCAAAATTTCTTGAGCCTTTGAGGACAGATCCTTTCTGAAACAGTTACAGTAGTTGGGGCCACAAAATTTATCCAGGATCATCAGGACAGCCTCGGCAAGATTCTTTTGCAATTTCAAACTTTTCACTGCCAGATTCCGACCCACTTCCTGGAAAAAGTGAGCTTTCACCAACAATTCCAGCTGATCCTGAGTGCCACCTGAAACAAGATTAAATAGGATCTTGGTCGCCGCCTCCTTGTGGGAGAGCGGGCCACGTTGCATAGGAAGACGGAGCACGGGAAAGATTTGTGCATCAATAATTTCTTGAACCAATTCTTCGTTGGCTTCTTCCGTAAAGATCGCCATCAGTGCGAAGGCAAGACACTTCACTCTCTGCGTCGGATGCTGTAGGTGGAACCTAAAACTGATCCAAAAGGAGGTGCTTTTCCGGATAATTCTGTACTGGATTTGCCCGTCAGCTTTAGCGATGTGCTTCAGGGTCATGAGGAAAGCATCAGCGATGGAACCGGGTCACCGGGTCAGTTCGGGTCACTTTTTGGATCGGGTCAAGAGCTTAGACCCGGTCTTGACCCGGTTTTCTGAATTTACCTCAAATTTGGGAAATTTTTGGCTTACCAAACTAAAATTTTAGGTTAAATTTTGTTCGATGTACAATATTAATTTGCTTTTTCTACATTTTAGTCCTGAGCACTTTCGCAGCTTGAGGTTATTTGAATCTGTCAGTCTCTGGCAAATTATTGTTTAGCTTTTTAGTTTTAGCTTTATAAGTTCCATGATTATTGCATAACTCTATTTAGTATAATATGGTTTGCAGTTTATTTTCGCAACCAAGGTAAACGTTGAAAATAAATGAACAATTTAGTTTATTTTAACTCACTATGTAATGACAACCAAATTTTTAAAGTGAAGTACCGTGTTTTTAGACAAGTACCCATATTAGACCCTGCAAAATTTCGCAGACGGATAAATTATTGGTTTTGCAACTAATTTCTGCATAAATTTAGAAAATGCTACGGCTATACTATTAAGCGCATTTCAAGAAAACCTAGACCAAACATATGTATGTCATAGATATTCTTTTCAAAGTGGTTATGGAACAGGGACGCCAAAAATTTAGCGTTCTTAGGCAAAATCGAAAATTTTTTGCAACATTTGGAATTTTCTGGAAAACCGGGTTCACCGGGTCACCGGGTCAGGGCTCAACCGGGTCACCGGGTCAAGCCTAAGTGACCCGGTTCCATCACTGGAAAGCATTGATCAGATTTACAGTCTGGGGCCGATGTTATCAACACCCAAACCCGGGTTAAGTCGCTAACCCAGGTTAACTTTATATGTTAAAGATAGTCAAGTTAACCCGGGTTTGGGAGTTAACCCGGGTTTAGACGTTGATAACATTGGCCGTTGATAACACTGGTCTTGCTCGATGCCGATGATCACATACTTGAGAAGGACGTCTTCCGATGTCAGTCGGGCATGATCTTGGTCGCACTTCCCGATGTAGTGGAGAGACCAGATCATCCAGTTTAGGGGGAGAAAATAATGCTCATGACTGGGCAGAATCGCTTTGAGAACGTCCAGATATTCCTTTGCCATCTGAAGGGAACCGGGAAAAGCGCCGTGACGAAACACATTTCTAATTGCGAACAGAGACTCTTGCAGGATCGGCTGAGCACTCGGCCCGTCGAAGGTGTCTCGTCTGAGCAAATCCAGCAACACTTCGAAGGCACCCTCCTGCAGGACCAGATCTCGAAGCTTGGCACCATCGCCGACGATACCTCTAACTACCAAGGGCCTTTCCAGGAAAGGGTAGAGTAGAGTAGAGTATAGTTAAAAATAGCTGTTTTAACTCGTTTTAACTCCACTCAAGCTTGAGTTTACCTCTTTTAACTCTTTCATGAAAAGGATCGAGTTAATTTTAACTCTACTCTACCCTTTCTTGAAAAGGCCCCAAGATGTTCTTCTCAACCAAACAGTACCAGTCTCTATCTCCAGGTGGTCCTTCCGAGTGGATAATGCGAAGGACAATCGACACAACTCCACAGCTGAGGATATGCGCGCTCTGTCTTCGTTTTCCATTGGCAACTTTGCATAGAATCCAAACAGCCTCCACTCTGATTGCTGTTGTCATGAAGCTGTTGCTGAGGACTTTGACGATGTCCTTTTGATGCCCGAATTTATGATTTCATCAATTTTTGGATATTGTCTCGGAAGTTGCTTGCGAATGCGTTGAATCGCCTTCAGCTTTTTGTTCAAGCTGGTCGCAGTTTCAAACTTCCTGTAGAGGACTTCGAAACTGTCGTTATGCGCGAAGGATGAAAACAACGGTCGTAGAATATTCATCTTTTCCTATGTAGAATGAATGTTAATAAGGAATAACCTCTTAACGTTCAACACGTAAGACTAAATTAAATATTAGTTAATCTAACTTTTACTGTCATTATTTTACTATTTTTTCCGGAACAAATCCTGGCAACCTTCAAACACTCAAAGATATTGTTTACATAATCACTGTCGCTTCTCAGATAAAAAATCAGCTTGAAAGAGATAACTATAAAAATAATGGGACGGGCACGAGTGGTGAATTTATGGTTTTACCACATTCATCCTTCCGTAAGAAAGACAAGCTCGTGCTCTACCGATCGACCCGCAGCCAGGCATGCTTACGACTGCACCACCAGGCCGATGGCAGAAGCTGTTCAACAGGTTCAACAGGCCCATTTCCTATACCTGCATTTCTGACTGCTCCTGACCAGGAATCTGCTTGGCGGGGGAGGGTTTGCTTCAGTACTAACAAGCGGATAACAAAAAAGAGGGATCGAGCAAGCAAATTTCACGTCCATGCTCACAAGAGCAGCAAAATACATACTTTCCATATTCAAAGCGTATTTAATATACATGTGTCGAATTATGAAATTCTGAGTAAATAATTTTGATTTCAATAAAGATTAGAGGTTCGTGAAAGAGTGTGCAATATGTCTGATGCTCCCTACTTAATCGCTAACCTACCGAATTAAAGACGACACAACCCTAATTTACACGAGTTTACTTTCAACAAATAAAAATACAAAGTTTCAACTGATTTCAAACACAAAACGACATTTCCATAATTTCAAAATAAACTTTCACAAAAATAACACGATATGGGAAAAGTGGGCAAACACCAAATTGAACTTACAAACTGACGACAACTCACAAACCGACCTTGACAAAATAGTAAAATGGGGTAGCAACCCCCACCCCAGAAATACCAAGTAGCCGATGCAGAGAGTGACAATATGATATCCGCCCGAACCACCGGTTGGTACGAAGTTTGAATCTAGACTGATTGAAAATGCGCTCAAAATGAAAGAGAAAGTGAATTAGCTATGTACGGCGTTGGACCGTACACAGCAGAGTAATTTAGATTGATTTGCATAAAGTTAGCACACACTTTTGCATAATTTTGAATGAAATCAAGGAAATATTCCACAGATTACCCCCTCTTTTGAAACGCGCGCCCTCGCCGCGGCCTCCGGGCACACAGATTAGTAATAAAATTGTGTTAGCCTAAGTATCGTAGCTACTAGTATAGATAAAACGCGTTTTAGAAAAAAATGGGAAAAATGATAAAAAGTTTTCGTATCCCTCGGGGACGTCTTCCCGGGGACACTACTCGGGCTCCACACTTATACACATACTAGGGGATTCCGAGACACGGGTAAAACTACGCCGGAACATACCGGGGGTACATTCAACACATATATCACGGACTTTGCCGACATACAGACACAAAGAAAATTGGGACAACCCTTCAACCGCGACCAGAGCGCACATTACAAAACAGGAAATAATCCAAAGATATGAATTTATAATAACATAGAGTATAGAAATAATGTAATCAAAAGTGAGTGCCAACAAAGCGCTCGAAATGTAAAATAAAATTTTCAATAAAGGAAGCAAAATATATATTTACTGTAACTATAGAAAAAATATATAATGGAATGACGAATAGTAAGGGGGAAGGCAGAGGGCACAGGGAGAGACCAAATTTTTATGCTCCAACGGAGCGAAATAGATCGAAAGAAGAGTTTTAGAAACCCAGAAGGGGTCTCTGTCTGGGCACCTGCCAACCCCAGCAGATATAAACTATAAAATCTTTTATTATAAATGCCAAAAATTGTAGAGCAGAGAAATAAAGCACTGTGGAAAATAGCTGCATGGAATTGGACATGGCAAATTAAGGCAACAAATATGGCAGTACAACAATGGAAAATTTTGAAGGTAAAAGTAAACCTGTGACAATTTTAGTAACGCAAAGTGAAACAGACATGTTAAGAAAGCAAAAAGGACACGAAGGATTAAGAAAATAGGATAACATACAGCAAAGATAGAACAGCCAAGCTGAGCTAGAGGGAACCACCGCACCCGGAAATGAGATCTCGGAAAAATAGAAACAGGAAAACAAAATTTAGAAATTAATTTGAGAAATTTACCCCCGGATCAGAGACCCCAAACAATGACCAAAGACCCCACCCAACCAAGGTTAACGCTAAATCTGTAGAGGACATAGAAAATATAAACAATGAAATAACGGTTAGCAAAAGAGGGGAAAGGGGGAGGGGGGACGGACGAGGTAGGGGGACGTACAACCGGGTTCACAACAATCATCATAAAATTGACTTAAACAGTTCAAAATAATCAGAAATGGCTCCAGGCTGCGGGAGAGATTTCAGGTTCCAAAGCACCAAGGGAAGAATCCCATACCAAATCACCGAACCAGAACCTCTGGACCACTGGGCGGATGCCCCTCGGCATCAAGCGCCCGCTCAACCAAGACCATCACCGCCAGCCTTCCAAACACAGAACCAGGCCCTTCCAAACCAGATGTGATCATAGGGGCCGACCCATATCACATATGGGGGCAATACAATAACAGACAAACAAACAGTATAGCAGGGGAACACTCGCCGTCAAGAGGGACAGGGGGGGGGAGGGAAGGGGGCGATAAGTATAATACAGAACAACCAAACAAAAATGGAATAAGATACGGCATGTATATATATATATGGGTAAGCATATAGGCATGATGCCTAACAGTAGTAAACAAAAATAATTGGGCAAAAGCCCGCAGTACATATATATGAGGCCCGATTAATTTAGAGAGTGTAGGCAGAAACCGGCGGAACCGTTATCTCCCCTGTGGGGGAAACGCAGGCACCGCAGGAGACGCCAAATCATAGAAAGCGGAAAATAATTCTCAAGAGTCAAAACTACCGGTCCGGGGCTGACCGCCCACCGTTACCTCCCCTGTGGGGGAAGCGCAGGCGGTGAGCAGCCACGGACCCGCCGAGGTGCGGCACGGTGTTTTAGATATCCCAGTACTATTGCCTACATACAGATAAAAAGCATTAAATGATAAAATTCAAAATATGAGACGACCAACCAAATAAATAAATTCAAAGAAGTGTATTTTATCTTGAAAGGTATTTAAAATTGCAATTCAATACAATTAAGTGAATGAGAAGAAGCACTTTGCAACTTTTTATCCAATAGAGGAAACAATTATTTTGATTTATTAAATCAAAGATTGAAAGATTTAATCATGAAAGGAAGTTACAAAAGTTTATATTCAAGAAATAACCATGCAATCTGTTAAAGGTGCTACGAGGAAAGGAAAAGTGAAAAATTTAAACATGCAAGTACCCTTTTAATAAAATGAGCTTTTCAAGAAATTTTGCTTTTATCCAAAATTTATAAAACGACATGAAAAACGAAGACTCTAAGAAAGCTAATTTGGAATTAATTAAGTTAATTCTTGCTTTAGCGTACTAAAAGCGTCTGTTCTAAGATAGTAAAAAGCATCATAACCTACAACAGATTGAATTAGAAACTCCCTCTCCAAACCCATGCGGCATAAACATAGGAGTCGTGTTCTTTTTGAGAACAGAATTTTCTCCCAGCCGAGCAAAAATATTTTTAAATAATAGCAAAGATTTTTTAAAGTAAACAAAAATTTTACAACCCCCACCATTCAAACAATACAAAAGAACAGAAGACATATACCACAATCAGGGGACCGGTACCAGGAACCCAAGAGGGTAGGAACCTAAAACATAAAACAAAAATAATTAGTCACAAAATTAATAAAATTACAGGTTAAAACTCGAGGATAATTAAAGCGCGTTAATAGGTGTACGTGTGAACACAACATGCCTAATCGCAGCACGTGCCTGACAGACCGGTGGACGGAGTGAACCAACCTGCGCGCCATGGCCGGTTCTAGAGAACGTCATTTAGAAAAAGAAAACGTGAAACGAATTAATCACAGGAAAGTATATACTATTGAAATGTTAGCCGTGCCAGTAACCAAAACGCCTCGAGCCGTCGATAGCCAACCCGGATGCGTCTGAACTAAGCAGTGCAAGTAAAAGTACGCAGGTCAAAATTTGACGTACGCTATGTACGCTGCTGCGTACTTTTGCGTACGATAAGTTATTTTTAGCGTACTTCATCGTGTATTAGCGTACGAAGAGTTGGACACGCACTGCTAGGTTCAGGAATTAAAGCTTGTCCCTAGCTAAGCTGCGTTTTCAACGGGGGAGGGAAATGGGGCGATTAGGGACATAGCTGTAAGGCGGGCGGTTTGAGGGGGAGAGGTGTAGCCCTCCGCCCCTCCCATTTTTCCAGCCCACTATAAAACAATAAAGACAAGCCTTGATTTGACGAAAAACGCGTTAGAATACAGAAATTTTGCGTTTTAGGCCATACTTTGCTTTGAGAGAGTGATGGATGGGGGCAATGGAAAGGGGGGGGTAGGTGTGTTTGGGCAGGACCCCCTCCACCAAATGGACCGGTCGCCGACCCCCCCCCCCTGAAAAGTTGTTCCAACCCCTCCCCCCAAATAGGCCTTCGGCCGACCCCCACCCATAGGTGTACTAGGGGGCAGATGGGAAGGGGACCCCACCCCCCCCCGCAAATGGACAAGTCCCGACCCCACCCTCGAAATTTTGGAGGCAGACCCCCACCCCCAAATGGCCAAATCCCAGCATAAGTGTACCAGGCTACAGTTTGGCTAAATCCCAGACTCCACCCACCCAAATTTGCCAGACCCCACCATCAAAATTTTAAAAATTCGTTTTTCGCTAAAATTCCAGTTTTTTCGAAAAAAATCACCAAATCTCTTGTAATATTGCTGATTTTGGTTTTAAATCGAGTTCTAAATCAATCTAGCAAAATCGCTATTTTTTCTTAAATTTTTGGCAAAAAATTTAATCCCCTTCCCCAAATTCGATTTTTCCGTACCCCACCTACCCAAATTTCGGCTACCCCCACCCCCAACTTTTTTCAAGGTACACACATGTGCTATGTCCCCACCTAAAAATTTTCAAACCCCTATCTAAATTTTTGGTGAGGGGGGACCCCGCCTCCCAAATGGACCGCCCCCTACCCCCCCTCTTAAAAAATCTTGGCTACCCCTCTACTCCCAAATCGGCCTTTCGGCGACCCCCCTCCCCAAAAATTTTCAAACGCCCTACCCTAAGTTTTTAGCCAAAAATTGGAAATTTTTTAAAAAATCACGAATAGGTTTTTTACTTTTTTACTTTTTTTTCAAACTCCACCCCCATTTTTTTCGCCAGCCACACCACACCACCACTTTGATCTTAGGGTATAGAAACATGTTGCCAATCAAGTTTTCTAGTTTAAAAATTAAAACTCCTGTCTAAAATTAAAAGTACTTTATGGTTGCATGTTTTTTGGCTAAAAATGCGATTTTTGGCATAAAAATAGAAAACTTTTTGTTGGGGGTGTCTAAAAAATCCCAGTTATCGAACCTCGAACCCCGACCCGACCCCGCTCCACATTTTGGAGCCAAATTTTTCTAAACATGGAGGTGCCAAATTTGGCTTCAAAATTTCTCTAAATACGTTCCTAGCTTTCAAACAGTGTAAAACACCTGAAATCTTATATATATATACATAGATGTGTTATTGGAGAAAGTGGGGTACGAAAACTTTTCGCGACCCCCTAGGTTTCACTACCCCCCGACGATTTTTGGCCAAAATGAAACATTTTTCACAAAAATTCCTTTCTTGAAACCAAAAACTGACCAAATCGTTTATTGTATATATTGCTGCTTTTTGATGTAAATAGGGTTTTTCGCAAAATCGCAATTTTTTACCTAAATTTTATACATGGAAAATTTTTTACCGCCTGCCTCAAATGCGATTTTACCTCTCCCCATCCCACGCAAAAGCTGCAGACCCAACCCACCTGAATTGCAGACCCCCTCCACATCATAGTTTCACCGGAAAGTTTGGTGGGGGGAACTTCGGAAATTTGGCGATCGACCCACGAAATTATAATGTACGTACATACAGTACAGGTATACAACAATATTCTCAAAAATTGTTGTAATGGGTGGGATGCCGCCCCCCGTCACGAATTCCTGAAACTGTAGCGGCAGTGCGCAATTTATGCTACGTATACATACCTACCAAATGGAATTGCAAAGAAACCGGCTCCAGCTCATTTTATGTACATATATACTATATTTTATGTAGATACTATTTTCTAATTTTTCCTGCTTGTCTTCTTTTGTTTGTGTTTTAGGTTGCAGCATTGGAGGGCGTTCGTATTTTACGGAACATCGCTTATATACATCAGATATACATATATATGCCTGTATATATATAAAGTAGCATGCATCGTTATTTTCTAAAACTGCAAAAGTACAATTTGTACTTTAATTTCGTTTTAAATTTGCAGTTTTAGAAAATTTCATTTGCATGAACTATAACTCAGCTATGGACCGCTAGCACTGCATTATTGTTATATATGTCCTGGATATGCTGATAATGGGGTATGTATGTACGTAGCACATGCTAACATGTTTAGTGTGAATTTTGGGTAACTCTAATTTTATACGTTATATGTACGTATGTATACTTTAATTTTTCGAAGCTTTTGTAAGAAAAGCCAAAGCGTACAGGCTCTTCAGCTGTCAGATATTAGAAGACATGTGCAGAATTTAAATTAGTCTAAGTAGATTTCGTTTCGTGATCATATTCATGCAGGTTGGTATTACCTTTTAATTTATTTACTAAAAGCATATACATGTACATATGTATATATATTCCATTATATTAAAATATATATACGTATTATGGCCTTTACTTACCCAAATATCCAAATCGATCCAGCGTCAAATTGTGCAGGTAGCTCCAGCACTTCAGTAATTCTATGTTAAGATAAGACAAACTCATGCAAAATAATTTTTCGTTGACTGCAAATTATTAACTATTAATGGCATAATACTGCCTTTTGCAGTCATCGAAAATATATTATTTGCACAGTACATATATATATCCATCGCCACCATAATGCATATGATACGTGTTCATTACACTGCCTGAAACGAAAATAGAAAATCAATTATTATCAACGATACAAGAACATTTTGCAGGGGGGTCAAGGACCTGTGTATTTGGGGGGAGTGAGTGGGCGACCGACCCCACCCCCCAGCATCTAAAAAAGTAGGGAGGGAGGTCAAAAAATGAAAAATTTCCTCTATTTCAGCTATTTTTAGCGATTTTGATCATACTTAATCGAATTTTAACAATTTTTCGTTAAATTTCGGAAATATTTGAACATTTCTAATTTTTGGTTAAAAATTTTCTAAACTTTAGGCAGGGGCTTGAAAATGTTGACGGATTTGCGGAGGGGAGTCGCCGGAAGGCCGATTTGGGGGAAGGCATTGCCAAAAAATTTTAGGAGGGGGGTCGGGGACCATAGGTGTGGCTGGGCAAAAAATCTGGGGGAGGGGGGGGGGGTCCATCAGAATTCCAAAAAACCCTAAATTTGCGATTTTTTGCCATTTTTGGCCACTTTTTGGCCAAAACTCGGGGGGCCTAGCTAAACTCTGAAAAATCGGGGGGGCGCGAAAATGTCATTTTGCACACACCCCCCCCTAGGCCCTAACACATCTATGTCGGGGACTCCCCGAGGGGACCTGTCCATTTGGGGGCGGGATCCCAACATATGGATGAGCCCCAACAAACAAGCGCACGCCGCCTCCGCAAATAATATATCATTATTGTCAGTTCTCTCTCCCCCCGTCTCCGCAAATAATATGTCATTTTTGTCAGTTCTCTCCCACCTCCCACCCCCACTCCCCGTTCAAACTTGATAAACTGTGATCGCATCCAATGGTGTAACGGGGATTTGGGTTGGGGGCCCCCTCCCCTGGAATTGGGGGGGCCTTTTTAGACCCCCCCCCAAACCTCCCCCCATAAAATTTTTCTATTTTTATGTCAAAATCGCATTTTCAGCCATTGCTAATGCCAAAACATTTACCTATGAAGTAATTTTGACATTAGACAGGGGTTCGAAAACTTGATTGCCAACATGATTCTAAGTCTAAAATAAGATCAATATTGAGCCAGAAAGACCATAAAACCGTTAAAAACGTGTATTTCTCGCAATAATAAACATTTTAAGCCAAAAATTTGGACTTTTTTGAAAAATTTTGCAGAATTTACCCTAAAAACACCCAATTTTTGGCCAATTTCTACCACTGGGGGGGGCCCAAAAATTTTGGGGGGGTTTTTAAAAATGGCTGGGGCTTGGGGGTTACCCCCCCCCCAATTACACCTATGCCCCCATCCATAATTGGTAAACCCAGTGAAGCTAATGAAAATAAAATTTCATTCTCAGCTATTAACGATAATCTTAAAGTTATGAACGAAATTAGATTTGTTATTTCTCCATACTCAATTTGTTGTACACGAAAAACGTAACAAACCACAAAAGGTTTTTATCTTTCCTGTCTTACTTTAGCTAACTTCCGGCTTGACACCTGAATCTGACAGTGAATTTTCACACGAGCGTACACTATTATAACTTGACGTACGCTAAAAACGAAAGCTAGTACGCTGAAGTACGCAGTAATGTTGATATCGTACGCTGTTTATATAACAGCGTACTTCTCCATGCACTGTTAACTTCAAAACAGTTGTTTTGGTTTGGGGCGGGGTGGGTGAAAGGGTAAGCCAGCCATGGACATGGACATTTAAAATTAGATTGACTGTGTCACACTTTGAAGTAGAAGATAGACATGGACATGGACATTTAGATTTATACTGACTCTGACCGAGCAGATTAGAGAAATATAAGCATGGACATGGACATTTAGATTTAGACTGACTATAAATGAGAAAACTTAGAAAAATAGACATGGACATGGACATTTACATTTACACTGACTCTGACTGAGAAAAGTTGGAGAAATAGACATGGACATGGACATTTACATTTAGACTGAGACTGAGTGTGACTGAGAAAGGTTATAGATATAGACATGGACATGGACATTTACATTTAGACTGAGACTGAGTGTGACTGAGAAAGGTTAGAGAAATAGACATGGACATGGACATTTACATTTTAGACTGAGAAAGGGGTTGAGGGGAAAAGGGGTAGGGGTCGCAGTCGCCGTTCCTGGTTTGTATAGCTGTTTCTTAAGTGCTTTTACGTAGTTTAATATACATTGTCCATTCGCCATCCTTCGCCATCCTTAGTCCATCCTTTGGCCTTGGGTAGGAATACATGGAAAAACTACCGAAATAACTCTTTAACATTCTGGGACCAGTCTCGGATATTTAGGCCAAAAGATTAGAAAGTTTTGGTTTTTGGCCTTAGTCTTCGACTAGGTAGACCAGACACAGGATTGGCTGTTATGGCTGGAAAGAGGGCACAAAAATGAACATTTTTGCTTTTACAACCTTTGAGCTGTCTCCAATGGTTAAGTCAGTATAAGCAAAAAACCGTTGTGAGGGTCAAAAAATGGCCATTTTCGATGAAATTGGTTTTTCAAAATTACTGCAAAACCTTACGAACAATTTTCATCCATTTATACTCAATCGATACAGCGTCCAAATGCCCATTTTATGAATGCCTATTAGCCGGACTTTATTGCTTTCAGCTAGAGATTTGGCCGGAAAATCATTTTGGCAAAACTGCGGTTATTTTGTTTTAAACATCGATTTCTCAAAAACTACTCAACAGATTCCGGAGATTTTCACCAGAATGGAAATTCGTACTATTGCGGAGGGACGTTTTTCTTGGTTTTGGCTAAAACGTTCCCAGTTTCGAGAAAATTTAGTGCAAAGTTTAAAAATTTAGTGTCTCCGTGCATTTTGCGAATTTTCTCAATCGTTAAGTGACACTGAGCGAAATCCCAAAAAACGTCCCTCGGCCCATATGTCCTCTGTATGATAGCGCAAAAAGAAATTTTGTCTGGTACCGCATTTTTGAAAAATCGATGTTTGAAAATTTTTGGTCTATATTTAGCCGTTATGTCAGAAAACTTTTGCTAATTTTTTGCTATTTTTGCAAGTTTCGTAAGCTGATGTGAATGTCCTGATTATGAGCTTTAAAAAGGTGTATAAAGCTCTTTCTAACTCCCAAAATTGAGAAAGTTATAGCGTTTTAAAAAAACCACCACAAAAGCACTGCACAAAAGGATATCACCACCTTAAGTTCCAAAGAATTTGGAACAATAAAAATGAACAGGAAACTTATCCTCGTGATGAGTTTTTAGGGGAGGGCCCCCAGAGAGAAGAACCAACCGTACGCGAAGAATACTCCCAACTGACTAACTAGTGGCGTTATGACGAAAGGAAAGGATTGTTAGACGTTGATAACCAAGGAGGGTCTATCTTTGATGAGGCAATATAATTGAGATAATTTAGCAAAGCCAAGTTTACGCTCGAAAACAGGAAAATTAAAGTTTTTTGAATGAATTTCGACATATGAGCATAAAGTTAGAAGTGCAAATTATTTAAGGGGGATTTTACACACAAAACAATACAAAATCATCGGGCTTCCCAATAATTACAACAACAAATATTTAAGGAGATGTTGAAGGATTTTAGGGAAGTTTTAGGGAAAAACTGCAAAAGTTAAGGTAGAAAAGGATTTGAAAGGGGGTGATAGCCGGGACGCTATTACCCACGCTATTACACCAACATCGGGAAGACTGTGTTATTAGAGGCAGGATTGGACCCAGAAGATAAAGTATTTTCTGAAAATAACTAATTGCTATTAAAACTGCATACATGTTTCAGATATGTTCGGATACATAAGGCGATATTTCAAGAACGAAAATTAGAACGAATAAGTACAAGACTAATTAGTGGGATAACTTATTATTTATTGTCGGATGACTTTAGTAGTTTAGTTACGCCTTTAACCAAGTTTTCGACTCAATCGCTATTAAGCTCTACTATTGTAGCAGACTCCATCTTTACTCCAGCTCCAGTAATCTAGGAAAGCTATGGACTCGCCGCGAGACAAGAAGCCCACATGACGGAGGCTGCTGTAATTGGGTTTTGATCCTAACGAAGTTCCTATTTGTATTTGGTATGCAAAGCTTTTGTGATTTATTATGTTATTTGCAGTTGTATGGCTGAAGGTTTCACTCCGTGGATTCTTGAGAATTCAGTTATCCTTGCTTATGACTGGACATCAGACAATATTTACCACAAATAAAATCCACTAGTCCCATAGGAAGTATATATAGTCAGACCCGGGAAAAACTCCCCACAAATAAGGGTAAAAACACTGCCGCCCTGGAAGCTGGTAGGCCATGTGAGTGCAACTAGTGTGTGATAATATACTCCGCCACCCTGGTAACCCAGCTAACCACATGTATGTGACACACATTGTAAGTATGAGACCCCTGAGCAAAATGGAAAGTTTTCAATATGTTTCAAAGTTGACCTCACATAACCACTGCCAAAAGCTAAGGGTCATTGGAATTTCCAAGCAGAGTTGGCAAATGGATCGAATTCTCTGATCCCATCCCATTCCATCCAACCAGAGTTTGTATTTCACCGTCCCATCCCATCCTACTTATCCAAACCCCCTATTTCCAATCCCATTTAATCCCACTTCCAGTATTTGACATTATAATTGCTATATCATGGGAATTTTAATGCTGGCATAAGGACTTCAAGAACCCCATGTTTTGCAAGCAGTCAACAAAGCTCCAAACAATTGCAACACTACATGTTAATCGTGGTTGCAAATGTGCTGTACAATTTTCCTTTATAGTACCACCAAAAAATTATATTGTTTATTGCAGGTTAAGCTTTGGAGTAAACCCCAATAATGTATATGTTTTTGAGAAATCGAGATTTCGAAAATCCTGAAAATCTAAAATTCCAGTTTTCATTTACGAAAAATCTAAAATTCTAACATTTTTTCAAAAATTAGTCAAAACTTAGCTTTCACGATCAAATAGAGCTGATCTAGCAACACATTTTGCTCTTACAAGCATACATATAGTCGCAGGGAGGCCTGTCCGTGTCCCAAGAAAATTCTGAGAGCTTGCACGCGCACCTTCAACTAAAATTTTCGAAGGAGACTTGTTCCATAAGCATAAATAACGTTTAATAGTTAGATAAATTCACAATTTTTAAAGAATTCGAAGAAAAGTATAATCTTTATCGATGTTTTCAAAAAAAAATTAAGACACTCAGGAAAAGCATCCGGCGAAGCCGGAATTTTATGGAATTTGGATGGGAAAAGCTAATGTTTCTGGCCATTTCTACTTGCCCCATTTTTCCTTTGCCCTTGCCCCTAGCGGCGGTAGGGCTTGTACTTTGTCAGGGTTGGGGGCTAGGAGCTCCCATACCCCCGTAACATATACTTACAAACTTCTGACGAAACTGTACCCAATTAGAGCAATTTTGGATTTCTAATTTTTGGATTTTAAACTACTATCATTTAAACTACTATATGGGTATCATTCGAAAGCTCTTAACGAGCCGAACAACTTTTGACTAAAACGAACTCTTGAAAATGCACTTAATTCCCGAAATTCGCGAAAACCTGATTTTCCAAACTTGAAACATTATCTCCATTCTACTTAAAACATAATATGGGTATCGTTTGAAAGCTCATGAGGAGCTGAACAAATTGTCTAATAGAACCATTTCTGGGGGTTCTGTTCTAACTTTTATCTTCACATAGGCCATAACATTAATTGCGCATAAGAAGCAAAGCTTAGCTCATAGAATTATTGAACAGACATTTTCATGGTAAAATTTGCCAAATATGTTGTATTTTTAAAAATTTGTTAACACTGATTGAAGGCAGTACAGAACAGAATAATCCCACACAATCCCACAGATCCCATGTGGGATGAGTTTCCAGTCCCATCCCATCCCATGGGATCCCATGGGATCCCATCCCAGATGTCAACACTGTTTCCAAGCTTCTCTTACTAGCATGGAGAGCCTCCTGGTTCCAATACTTTGCATGCGAATTTTTTTTAGCAAGAGTACATAATAGGAATGAAATTATGAAACTCTTACGCTACTATGTGTTAAGCATGCTCGGGTCTTTAACTCGGGACCCCCTCCGAGAGTTTCAAGGGGTACCACTTTGCACTAATTACGTGCCTTCATATAAACGCGTGTCTGCTCGCTGA
>JASAND010006884.1:0-31989 GCA_030248195.1 Trissonchulus latispiculum
TTATTTGTGAGAAGGCGGTATATCCAGAAGTGGTAGAGACCTACAGTTTAGGGGTGACAGGTCGTGGAGATGGTGGCTTCGGATCAACTGGTAGTAGTGGTGAAGAATGTAAAGCTGCAGCAATGGATTGGCAGTGCTCTGGGAAGTCCCAAGAGGAATTCGCTCCGTCAGCTCACATCGATGGTGATGAAGAATCTAAAGCTATTCTTGAAACTCTCATGGATGACGTGTTGTTAGATAATATATAATTACAAATTGATTTATTTGTATGGAATTGAAAATGTTGAATTAAAGTTATATTAAGCTACTATAGCTCTCTATTCGACTCACAGTTGCCCACGTTTAGGTTCAAGTTAATCGTTGTGTTGTTCCTACTGTTTCCACTGGACCCACAGTTGCCCACATTTAAGTAGCGTAAAGATGTAAAGAAAACTTATATCAATAACTGCCCACACTTGCCCACATTGTGGGCGACGGCTGAACTCTTATTTTTCTTACTACTGTTGTTGCTTCAACAAGTTGAACCAAGTGTTTGTGTAAGTTGCTGCAACTTTTCGTGCGGCAACTGAAGTTGCTCCAAAGTTGCCTAGTGTGAACTGGCCTTTAGAAATGTTACGATTGAAACTACAGGAATCACTTTTGTAGATGATAAATACAAAAGCTTTTATAGAAAATACAGGTTAAGTCTTGTAATTTCTGCAGGACATCGTTGGTAGTTAACCGATTTTGTTTGGTAGAATAAATTACAAGTTAGACCTGTATTCAATACGAATGAAAATTGTATTCTTCACTGATTTAAACGTTTACTCTGCAGGGAGGTACTCGATACGCTGATAACGCAAACTGAGTAGATAAGGGTGACAGTGATCATAATTTTTGAAGACTGAAATTTTCGAATTTTTTCAAGTTTCACGGCCGCTTGCACCAAATCGGAATAACTTAGCTCCGAACTAAGCTATTCCTGAGTTAACTCGGAGTTAACTATTCTCCATCTGAGCTCAAGCTCAGGCATAAATTTTATTCCGTTGCAATACTCCAACTAAGTTGGAGAATAACTAACCCTGAGCTTGAGCTCAGGAATAAGGCTATTCTTGATGTTAACAGTTTATTTTGAAACTGCCCAATAGCCAAAAGCTCCGCCTTGTTGCCAGCCAATCAGAATAGTTGGGGAATAGTGTTAACCTTGAGCATAACTGAAGATTAGGCTCAGGGATAAAGTTAACCTCCAACTTAACTAAAGAATAGTTGAAGAATAAGGATAACCCTGAGCTTACCAGCAAGTATTAAAAAAATTGGGCACTGTTGTCCAATTGTCTGTTCTTTGCTGGATATTGATGAAACCAACTAACTCCGAATAATGATTTGTCAGTATAATTGCATAATCCATAACTCAAATACTTTCGCTGGATTTTCAATTCTTTTATTATCTTTTGAAATACCGCAAAATAATTATTTTTGACTATGTTAACTTTCGTTCAGCAGGATTTATTCTGAATAACCTGACTTTTAGGCGTTAGAACCGATGTTTACCCCTTATTCTTCAGTTAACCCTCATCAGACTCAGGGTTAAATTTCTGCCAGTTGCGGACTAAGTTATACTCGAGGTTAACTGGAGAATAAGTTAACCCTGATTGGTGCAACGAAATAGCTGGAGAATAACGACTTAACCCTGAGTTAACCTCAAGGTTAGGTTATTCTTCAGTTATTCTTCATTGGTGCAAGCCAGTGTCAGTCTTTCAACACACCGTGGGTGAATTTTTTGAAACGGCCGCTCCCTGCCGAAAATATTTTGGGAGCGGCCGCCCCCTACACCTGCCCCCCCCCCCTTTTTGAAACAACAGGTCGCTCCAGTAAAATTTACAGGTTTTGTCTTGTAAAAACTACAGGTTTGGTATATATCTGATTTAGGATTGCCAAAAAGTCGAACAAAAGTACAGGCTTCTTTAGTATTTTCTACAGGAAACTCCTAATTTTTACTATTAAAGGTCGGTAAAAATACGAAATTTAACTTGTTGGAAAAACAGGAAGCTCCGGTAGTGACTGAATGGACAGGAACACTTTTCTAGAAAACTACAGATATCCTGTAACGTATACAGAAGCCTTTTTAAGTGTTTGGAAGGTGGGCAAAACAGATTTAACTGTAATATTAAATAGACTACGGGAGCCAAAAGTGTGCCCACCCTGGAATGACAGTGGGGTGCGATTTATGGAACCTTCAGTAGGGAGAACGAACTGGAAGCTATCAATTAATCAGTCTTGCGCTTGCCTCCACGATCCTTGTAGAAATGGTTTTCAGTTTTGTTGAAAAGCGTATCTGGTAGCGAGGGAAAGTGCGTGAATCTTCCAACTGTCTTTGGAATGCTGTTCAGGTAAATTCAAGTTGAGCCCGTGTTACTAGTAATATTTTGTTAATTTCGTCAATACTAATGTAATGTAAAATTGGCATCAAATTATAACATGACAACACAAACCCTAGCATTTAAGTACAATTGCTCTAGTGTGCAAAAAGAAACTTGGGCTAACTAATTCCCACCAAAGTGAGTTCCCTCATCCTATCCTAGTCGCGTGCATGACTGGCACTCCCTTCAGTTAAACCTAAATGTCTACATAACGCCGAAAACTTTATTCGCATAAATTCTTTAACTGCAAAGCAAACATCTACAAGAAATCTACAAGAAACAAAGGCGGAGTGTCTTCAGAGGTCTCCTACCATCCCGGCCAGGCCGATCCCACAGACTGGGACTCGGTTGATCAAGTGTACAGGAGGCGGAGGGACGTCTCTCCACCGGAGCCCCTCTGGACAAAATGGAGGGAGAGGGAGCCAGGGGACGTCCCCCTCTCACCAGTTCTTGGCAATCGGACTATCAATCAACCACCCTTTACTGTTGAACATGTCAACCGCAACCGCCTTCTTCATATTGTCCACGTACATGTACTGGCTTTCTGAAGACAAAGAACACAATGCATCCGAAAACAAGAAGAAAAAAGGACTCTCTGAGATGGCACGGACTTGAGATCAAATACTTCCTAATACCATCCCCAACTTGAGTGAAAGAGCTAAACAGACACGTCATGAACAGCTGTTAGCTATTCATTCGCATTTGCAAGAGCACAAGTGCAGTCGTAGCCCATTTATCAATCGAGTATATACACCAAAATAAGTCTCGCAAAACGTAAGGAAGAAAGAACATATCGAAATAAAACTAAGCCTAGTTGGTGCCAGTGAATTAATCGCTGTGCCAGAGTATGCAGAAACATAATCCCATGAATATGTATGTGGCTGGGCTTATCCTAGGGACTTTTCTTGGGGGGCAAAAGTCCAAAAATGAAGAGAATTTTGGGGGCGGGGGCAATATTTCTAAAAATATACTACAAACAAAGCTATTTTTCTATACATTGCAAAAGTTAATTTAGCGAAAATGGGCACGTTTAACGGAGAAAACGGGAGCCGGAAAACTTGGTTTTCTCAGCGAATTTTTCAGATCTAAATTTGGTACCAAAATGAGAACCTCTGGTTTTAAGGAGAAGATGTTGTTTAAGGGGGACCTCCCAAGCCCAGTGTACATTGTAAGTATACAGTACCAGCGTAAGCAAAATCAAAAAATAATGGAGTAATTATGCAGAGTACCATCTTGTAGATCGTGTATGAGGTGGAGAATTTTGAGTCGAGAGTCGTAGCAGAAGGCGTTGGCGTAGGCGACCTAAACAGCAACAGAATCGACAGCACACCTACTCAACACACCAGACGCAGGCACACTGACTGACAGACAACAAGGACGCACACTCCCACACTCGCATCGCACCCGCCCCCTCCCTCAGAGAGCAGTTACATAAGTCCACGACTGCACACACGAAGAGAAGACTTCATATGACACAAACAAACAAGATGTGCCGTTTGAAGGGAAGGAGATGAGATGAGAGACACCACAAAAGCGTCAGGACACAATCAAGAAAACCGTATTCTAAACAGAGAGAGATAGGAAGACGGGTGTGTACATACCTCTTTGTCACTGTTCCTGAGTCCGATGGCGTAGGACCGGGAGGCGCGACTGATGGAGGCGAGCATGGCGAAGATGAGCTGGCCCACGCGACTCACACGCTCCAGGACGAAGTACTCCTCTTCGATACCCTAGATAGACACAGACACACTGATAGAAAACAAGGAGGGGATTGGAAGGACTTTCAAACAAACCGTCCATGCAAAGGAGTACTAGATCACAGACAAGATACACTCAACACAATTTCTGATTCAGCAATTTTTATTCCAATTTAGACTTGTGATTTTCAAATGCGTTTTTCTAAGAAAATGTGTGTTTTCCAAAACACCACTTTACGCGATTTTAACGTTTTTACAACTGTTTTTATCACATAGAGCGTATTTGTGGCTGCTTTTGGTTGCTCAATGTGTGAAAGCAAGCAGCCTGGTACTTGTAACGCAATTTAGAAAACTGGAGCTGTATAGAACCCTTTAACATTTCTGAAAAAGGGACAAGGAGGTCAGGGGGCAGAGCCCCTCTGGCGATGAAGGAATTTTTAAAAATCGCTTAAAACCCAAAATAGCAATGACTAAAATTTAGGTGTCTTTTTAACTGCGTTTTTCTAAAAAAAGGTGTGCCGACACACACAGTAAAATCAGGAAAAACCTATGGATATAATGACAATGAATGCATGATACCATTCCATGAAGGGTAATCATGTCAGTGAATATGGAGTGGAACTTGGTCATGGCGTCCTCGCAATGGCGACAGCCCGGCTGAAACAAACAAACGGCGGATAAGAACACCTTCACAGAGGAGCAAAGAGAGAGAGAGAGAGAGAGATAGTCTTTCAGACAAGAACCTAGGTGACACACAAGAACGCCACAGCAGATAGAAGTGAGAGTGAGGAGTGGAGAGACCTCCAGGGAAGGATGGACATGCTCGTTGATGTAGTGAGTGAACTTGAAGTCCCCGGTGAGCGCGGCGAGGAAGCGACTCGACGTCTCCCGCAGACGACCCGTCGGATGGTTCTTCACGTCCACCACTTTACTGAAACACAACAGCACTCCACTCTCACTAAAGGACACAAACAACAAAACTGACTTGACAGACTTGCTGCCTTTCTACGATACTCTGCAACGGAGTCAACGTCTGCTTTCTCATTTTCTTTGGGTTATACAGCTCAAAACAAAGTTAATTTTTTGCCAAGTTCGCTAACTCCGCGAACTTCCCGAAGCAAGCGATATTTCGCTAAATTTGGAGAAATTCGCGAAAAACTTAGCGAACTTCGCGAAATCGTTAGCTAGCTAATTTGAGGGGGTCTACGAAAAATTTGCAAAAAATTTAAAATCTAATTTGGAGTCAAGATTTGGTGCCTTCGCAAAGTTCGCATAAGTTCGAGAAATTCGCCAAGACTTTAACGAATTTCGCGAAGATTTTAGCGAAGTTTAAAGGAACTTCGCTAAAATGTACGCGTATTTCGCTAAAATTTTGGAGAATTTCGCGAAATTATGCGAACTCCGCTAAACTTCGCGACGGAACCAAATCTTGATTCCAAAATAGATTTTAAATTTTTTTAGCAAATTTCTAGTAGATATGGAGAAAACCCCTCAAATTAGCTAGCCAACGATTTCGCGAAGTTCGCGAACTTTTTCGCGAACTTCTCTAATTTTAGCGAAATGTCGCTTGCTTCGCGAAGTTCGCGGAGTTTACGAACTTCGCAAAAAATTAACTTTGTTTTGAGCTATACTGTATATACGCCTACCGTATTATACCAAACAGTGGCCCACCCAATAAAACGCCCATGGGCGTTTTTTCGGGGGGTGGGTGCTTCTTTGAATTTCACAATGCTCACTTTCATGACTTTGAAAACTAAAAGTTTGTGAATAAAGTTGTCACTGTTTAAGCTATTTTAAGGCTTAGACTCAGTCGTAGGTTCTCTAGATAGACATGAGCAATCTACACGTGCCCAGCAGCTTGTCCGTAGAAATTTATCGAATTTATGGAAAATTGGCCAAGCAATAATTATATATAAGACGGTTTCCAAAATATAGCCCATGGGCGTTTTTTCGGGGGCGGGGTGGGCGCTTTTTTGGATTACAAAAATCAAACTCGAAATTGCCGATTCCGAAAAAACGCACATGGGCCACTGTTTGGCATAATACGGTACTCCCTATATTTGATGATTATTTCTTTATTGGACGCTTAATTATAATTACTGATTTATTAATTTGGTTTGATCACCAATTTGGTTTGCTCTTGATAATGATTATTATTATGAGTGAAGGAACGATGCTGGTTCCTCTCACCCTCTCTGGGACGTCCCCTTCCCACTTGTCTGGGAGCTGAGCCACAAACGACAATGTAATGTGTTTCACGTGAATATGTGTTTCACGTGAATACTATTCCTTCTGGAATAGTATTCACGTGAAACACATTACAGACAATAACACAACTATGACTCTCACATCAACTGATGCAGAGAGGCTGAGAGTTGAGACTGGATCTCACAAGTCCCCCGCAACTCCCCTCCCACCCCACATCAGCAACACACTACGGTACAGTACCTGATTGTGTCACTGTTCTGAGAGGCCCAGGAGATGATCCCCGTCATGGCGATGTAGCTGTGCAGATAGTCGTCGCTGTGCTGCAACAAAACACTTCACAGTTGCAGCACACTGCTTTCCTCCAACTCCAACTCAGCAGACAGATACGCATCAGTTCTCTGATCTGATTTAAACAACAGACTACACTCTAGTTTTTCAGTCAAAGTTTAGGTTTGGATGCTCATGGGAGCGGCTTCAATTCAACTCACAAAAAAGTTTCCGATGGCGGTGAGATCCCGGAAGTGTAGCTGACTGTCCTCCCCGTCGGCCAAGGCGTCAGCCCCGTAGACCTGGAACGCGAAGAGGGCAGCCTCCCGCATCACCTCCCGGGCCAGAACCTGAAACGCACAAAATCGAATCCGCCAGACACTCCTCAACAGCCAGGAACGGAAGGGATACTGCCAAAACATAGCTCGAGAGAGAGAGAGAGAGAGAGAGCCAGGTAGGAGCTCCAGAGACTAGTTCCCTCTGGGTAAAAGCGTTCACAGCGCCCATTGGCTCTCTCCTGTTCGAACTAAAGCCCGGTTCACAATGAAGTGCTTTGTGCTTCGTCCTTTGTCTCCTGTGCTTTGTGCTTTCGTCTCCTGTGTTTTGTGCTTTGTGCTCGGGAGACAGTGCTTTGTGCTCAGGAGACAGAAAGCAATTGATTCATGATGAGAAAGCACAGTATCAAAAGCACAGTTCACGGAAGTAAGTCTGGAGGGTATTCAATATTTTGATGTTTTAAAAACATAGCAGGAGTTTTACATTGTAAGAATAATTTACTTATTTATTAAAAATAATAATAATTATTATAAATTAACATTATTAATTAGTTTTTTGCACGAAATCTTTATTTACAATAGCTAATTCATTGATTGATTAATTGATATTGCTAGTTCGAGAGAGACCTGCGTGTGTGCGTGTGTGTGTGTGTACCTTTGTCATGGCGCCTTCCACAGCGAGGTCCTTCTTGGGGTCCTCGTCCAGGAGGCCCGCGATGTAGTAGGACATGCTCTCCACGGCATAGGATTTCACCAACAGGTCGAAACTACGCTTCTAAACACAACAACAACAACAACAACAGTAGCAGTAGTAGTAGTAGTAGTAGTAGAAGGTGGTCCCCTAACCTGTCGGAGTGAGGACGTGGAAGGAAAGAAGGAACCACTTACATGTTATCGAACTGTCTAACAAAATCCCCCTGCAGACTGCCTCCTTCACACGCCAGGCTTCTCCTTCTTACTCAGGCCATGACTAGTAATGACTCACTTGATGACAAATTTGCCCTCAACATAATTTTTACTAATTTTGTAACCAACAAAAGGGTAATCTGCTGCTTCCCTCTCACTTTCCGGCGTGGTTGCTAGGAAACAGCATCGCCAAGTGCTAGGAGACACTTCCAAAAGACCTCTACAAGTTTCTTCCTTTTTGGTCGTGGCCGAAAGCGCAACAAAGCAAAAAAAATTGACAGTATTATAGCCAGTAATTATGACACAAGAAAAAAGAAACCTTGATGGAATTCGTCTCCGACAATTTTTTATCATATCGCTTCACCGTATTGCAATGTCTGGCCAAATCATCTGCAAAAGGAAGAAGAAGAAGAAACCAAATACGGAGGAAGAAGGACTCGGACACAGGACACATAGCAGCAACCCCTTCAGCTCTCAACAAACTGTCGCCACAAATATGCCAATTTTAAAAATGTTCCAAATTTTAACCTCCTCAAAGTAGACACACTTGCAGTCTAAAAACCAAGCATCTATTTAGAACCTTTTGGTGCTTATCCATGCTACATCAAAATGCTGTTTAGCAAAGAGGTGAGACATCCAGGCGGTGGGTAGGGACGTACCGAGAGTCCGCTTGAGGAAGGCAGTGGCCACGGCGCCCCAGACGTACTGGCCCGCCTCGATCGTCCGGAAGGCCACGTTGAACCCGTCCCCCTCCGCCCCCAGGATGTTCCCGCTCGGGACCTTCACATGGTCCAGCTTCACATCGCAAACTCAAACACACAAATACACTAGGCGAGACAAATCATTACGCAGACAAATAGTTGAAACTCATTAATAGATATGACTGTCTACGAAGGGCATTGAGCAGTCATTTTTTTTGCTTAAATATGCTTTTTTGAAAATGTCATTCAATACGAAATGCTCAAATATGAAGCAGAAGAACCTTGTGGTTTCAGTAGGCGGTCTCGGTCGGCGATTCAAAGAAATTTTCTGTTTCTGTTTTTTTCAAAAAAGTGTAGTTGCTATAGCCCTCAAAGTTCATAAAGCATAATGGTTAGGCTCCCCTGCAGAATGTAAAAAAATAACAGCTTAAAAACTCCAGATCTTGAAGTTTTGAGGAAAGACTGAAACTAGTTTCAGTCGGGGTTTCAGATCTTTTTTAAATTAGTTGCAGTTTCAGTCGGCGACCAAAAATAATTTTAGTCTCTTTCCTAAATAGTTCTAGTGACTTAAACTGGAGCCTACACAACCTGAAACCTAGGTTTAGTTCCAGTGACACTGAAACATCAGAAAGCGGAAGTGAAAGGAAATGTGTGAGGTGTCCTTACTGTTGGCTCCTCTGACGCCGATGGGCTGACAGCGCCTGGTCGCGGCGAGGCCGGCCGACTCCCGTCTGTCCACGATGAACCCCGTCGTCGGGACCAACTGCAACACAAAACACACACACACACGCACCCCTCCTTTCAACGTTCCCTGCAAATACTAATGTCCCAAATCAGCACAACACAGATTGTACTTTAAGGTGCTGGTTTCCTGTCGGGTAATTTTCAATAATGTTGTTGCCCGGCCGGTTTTTTGACTCGGCCGGACCGGCGGCCAGCCGTTTCCGGCCGGCCGGCCGGGTGATGCAAACCGGCCGGCCGGCCGGTTGCATCTGACCCGGCCGGATTGTCGGCATAGTGGGCCGGCCGGCCGGGTTTTCCTCGGCCGGCCAACAACTCTAATTTTCAACTCATACGGCTTTAATTCTTCACGTAAATAGCTAAAACTTACAAAATAACCTATTTTCGTGCTCTTTAGCATTCTAGGACCACTCCCGCATTTTTAGCTGAAAAGATAAGAAATTTTTGGTTTTTCCATTATTTTCTTATGATACATCGGATTGGTTGTAATTGCTGGATAGAAGACACCGAAATGAAAATTTTTGCTTTTACTACATTTGAGTTATCTCCAGTGTAAGGAAAACTATTTTTAAACTGAGGGTCAAAAATGGCCATTTTCGGGGAAATTAGTTTTTTCAAAATTACTGCCAAATCGTACGGACAATCCTGGACCATTTATACTCTATCGATACACAGTTTCATTGCACAATAATTTATGAATGCTTATTGGCTGCTGCTGTGCTTTAAGTTTAAGATTCGGCCGGAAAACCGGTTAGGCAAAACTGCGATTATTTTGTTTCGAACATCGATTTCTCAAAAAATACTCGACGGATTCATTTTTGGCAGAGTGGAAATTAGAACCACTGCGGAGGGACGTTTTTATTGGTTTGGTCTAAAACGTCTCCAGTGGCGAGAAAACTCAATGCGAAGTTGCAAAATTTCGTGTTACCGTGCATTTGGCCTATTTTCAGGACCGTTAAGACCTGCTGAGCCAAGTCCAAAAAAACGTCCCTCGGCCCATGACCTTCATATCATGGCAGAAAAAGAACTTTTGGCTGATTCTACAGTTTTAAGAACTCGATCTTCAAAAACGTTTGGTCTATGTTTAGCCGTTATGTCGGATTATTTTTGCTAATTTTTTGTTAATTTTGCCAGTTTCGTAAACGCATGTAAATGTCCTGATTGTAAGCTTTAAAACGATGTATAAAGCTCTTTCCAATTCCCAAAATTGCGAAAGTCAAAGCGTTTTAAAACACCACAAAAGCACTGCACAAAAGGATATAAAAGAAAAGCCGGAAGTCTGATTGTTACCCTTTCCTCTTCATAGGGCTCAGAGGAGCGGAGTTTGGCGAAAGTGACGAGGATGTCGGCGATGCCGCCATTGGTGACCCAGTGCTTGTTTCCGTGGAGGAAAACCCAATCGTCGCTCACCCCGGAGAGACTCCCGCTGCTGCTCATGCCGGCTGTATCGTCACCGCTCAAAATATATACAAACACAATTCTTACACAGTTATGACAATCCAAAACAGACTGCTGGACCGAAAAAAACAGGTACGTCCTCAAATATCAATTGTCAAAAAACACATTTTAGTGCAAATAAAATTGCTAACATTTGGTAGCCTAAGTAGCGTTTTAGAATTTTTACAAAATTTTACATGAAAGGAGGGGGCAATGTTACAGGGACCCCCGAAACGGACGTGCCCACCTCTCGCACAAAATTGCTCATCCAGGGAGGATTGTTTCCACAAAACAGACAAACTTCCATAAATTTTCCGGCGTCGTCGGAGGTCTTTTGTAACACGGACTTCCTGTATTTGGCTTTAACCCAGACATTTTTGAAAACGGTTTGCGTCTCTCCGTGCAACACACTGATTTTTGGCTCTTTTTGCAAAAATATTGCCCCGGACAGCCTCTGGGCATACAAAATAAACCGTTACAGAGAGCTGTTCGGCTAAAAGTCATTGGTTAACAATATGTGGAGCAATATAATGGCATAACTATTGTTGGAAGTAGCAATGTGTGGACTATCCAAAAGTGACGAAGACAGTTTCGGTCACTATATAAATCATTTCAATGAAGACGTCAACCACAGGAGCGACTGCACAAAAAGTCCTGTTGTAGAAAAGGCACCTACCAATTTTGTTCGTAGAGGGCAAAGGCGCCCAGGGCCTCACCGGAGGCGAGTCGGGGCAGGAACCGCTCCTTCTGCTCCCGCGTACCCTGCATCAGAATGCTCTGGAAACAACACAAACAAAACAGGATCAATGACATATACACCCTTCTTGTCTTTGGACATGCCAAGCATGGAAACTCCTCCCCAGCCCCAAGATCAGACCTCATCATTAAGAAGACCAGGTAATCGCCTGGCCACACGCATGTGTGCAAAAAAACGAGATCAAAGAACGTCGGTAGAACAGTCTCTTTATATTAGCTTCTACATACGTATATATATTTGGGTTCTTAAACTGGACTACTATTCATGGTTTCATTCTAAGCGAAAAAAATGAGGACGGGAAAGTAGGGACGCCTATCGCATACAAATTCAGTTAGTAAAATGAAGAATTTTAGCTTAAATAAAGATAAAATTACGGCGAAAGAAAGACCAAAATTCTTTAAGCATGATAATCAGGGCATTTCAAGGTGATGGAGAGAACCCCAAAAGTGGGAGGAGAAGGAAGCGAACTGAGTACTTGTTATGAAGGCGCGGGTGGAGGGAGACCAGGGACCAGTTTCATAAAAATTGTCGAGTCCGCAAGTCGTCGAGTAGCCATTTACTCGCAGTACATAATTTCTTTGGCATTAAAACTAAACAGCCGTCACTGTAGTTTAATTTCCGGTCGGTGTAATTTTTAGGACAATGTAAAATAGTTCGACGGTCGAAATATAACGCTTTTAAAATTTTTCAAGAAATTGTAGAGCAAAATTTTTACATTGAAAAGTTCTGGAGTAAAATTTAACTCATTTAACTAGAGAACTCGACTCGAAAACTAGCAGATATTTTTCAATAGTACTCGCGTTTCAGTATTACAAGTCATCGACATTTCCAGCGTAGATCAGCTACTCGACTCGACAACTCGACAAAGTTTTATGAAACTGTCCCCAGGAGCTCGAGTCGAGTCCAACCTACCCTGGCGCAGAGGTCGCTGTGGGCCAGGACGGTGGTGAGGATGGAGAAGTCCCGGGAGAGGACCTCGTACGTCCGACAGCTCTCCTTGTGGTTGAAGCCAAGACCGCCTCAAACACCAAACAAATCACAGTCAAATAATTGTAACTTTGACTAAAGCTAAATTGCTAAACTAAACGTGTTTTTCCGTGACATGGAATCAGGTTGGAGCAAGCAAATAGTCACAATATTATTATAAGTAAAAATCAAGTTTTGGTTGTACGTACAATCTGTTTTAAGGCTGTTTGGACGTATATACAACCAGGCAGCCTGAACGATTAGGCTGATAGTACGAGACACATACGTATACGGGTGAGCACAGCACGCTTCTACAAAGTAATTTTTGGGCTTAGATATTGCACAGTCAGAACACTTTCAGTTGGAACTGATTAAATTTTTCCGAAACTTTTATCAAGTCACATGTATACACAGTTTCTTTGACAGCGCTCTCCTTTTTAGTACATAAACCTCAATGCTAATCTCCCAGAAAACATTGACAGAGTTACTTTGTTAGTTCAAAAACCACTTTTTCCTCTTTTTACTTTCTACTCTACATCAGAGAACCGACACATGAAATTGGCCCCTTTTAAATGGAATTTTCACATCCACTGAAGAAGCACTTAGAAAAACAAATAGAACGGACGCTGTCACTGTGTCGCCGCAAAAATACGGAAACTAACCAAATTCTTTGGGAATTTGCATGCCAAATATTCCAATTCTTTTCAAATCATGCAACAATTCGTCTGGAATCTGACCATCACGATCGATCTCCTTGGAGTCAACTGCAAAGAAAAAGCACACAATCACACGAAACAACAGCACAGTGAATAGAGTTCATCTATCTCGAAAATGACAACACCTTCGGTCAGTCGTCTCCTCCCTATCGGTATTTTATACGTATTGCACACAACTGCTACAATTACACTCCATACACGAGCCACTGCAACAAAAGGCAAATCAGGTTGACTGGCGCAGTCTTGCTATTATGGCTTCCATACTGCGCGGTTCTCCGGAAATCAAACTGTACCGAGAGCCAGGACGCAGTATGTGCCAGGGGAGAACCGGGGCCCAAGTCTAGCAAACATTTCCACACCTTCGGCATTCTTTTCTACAAGCGTAATTTTGAGGGTCAAAAACAGGTTGAATTGTTGTTTGTTACAAATCTTTAATATAGCCATGGGGGGGGACCCATCCCTTTTTGGGGGAAAATCCACCCGCCTCCTGCACCAAGGGTTGGAGCTATGAGCTCCAAAACATAGCTGCAGAAAGCGCGACTCTTTCTTACCTACGTGTGCAAAGACCAAGTCATTTGGTTCACTCCTGCTCATTTTATGACATTTTGAAAATGACACCTACTTTTTGGTCCAACCATGCCAAAATTTTGCAAAAGTTTGGACCGATGTAACGTTTGACTGGGTTGGGCCAGAAAAGTTTTGCAAATATTATCTGCAATGATGGCAAGTCTTCCTCTTTGCACACAGCGAAAATTAGATCGATCCGATGCACCGTTAGTCTGGCACATTGCTAAATGTGCCGGGGAAAAACCTACTTTGAGGGGGAACCCACCCAATTTTTTAGAAAAATGTTTAACAACCGAACCAGGAAACAATTAGACACTATAGTACGGTATCGAGGACGCTGCATCATCCTATGACGTCAGATTTGGATTTTGCTTCCATGGCTAGCTAGGGGCCAAAACCCCCTGAAAGTGCCATTTCGGTACTGGAGGACCCAGGACAGGTCCAATTGTGGATTTTAACAACCAATTGAACGTGAAAACCATTCTCTGCGATAGAATGATTTTTGAGACCTGTGACGAGTGAGTTCCCCCGCTCCTCTTTGCATTATATATACCGGCCTAATGGTACAACCTAGAGAAGAGCAAATCGGCTTAAAAGAAATATCTAAATACGCCAAGTACGATGGTATATAAAGTTCTCATCTAGCCCTTACAATAAAAAAGTTCCTGCCAAAATCCGAGAATGTGGGTTCCCCCCATGGCTATATTTTCACCCATTTGAATAAAAAAACAACAATAGTAATGTGCGTTCACCTAAAATTAGGGCAAAATCCAAAATGTTTGAAAATTCTACCGTCGGTCCCGAGCCTAATGACAATGTCCGTAAGAAATGTGTGAAGCTGAAGTTTCACAGAATACCTTTTGTCAAGAACCACCGATCCAACCGTTTGCAGTAGTCTTCCAAATTCAGGACGTCTTCAGTTTCCGCAAATTCGGGATAACTTATCAAATTCTGCAACAGACAGCCACAGTATATATATATATATATACGTATGTATACAAAGGTATTCCATCATCTGAAACCGGAAATTAAGCCAACCTTAAAACTGAACTAAGTATTATCAACACAGTTAATAGGAAAGCATGCTTTCAAATGAGCACACATATTAATAATAAACTGACGCAGTCTAATGCTTTCGGAGTCACCTATTCGTGCCCAAACAATCTCACGAGCATTTCAGTTTATTCCCTATCTAATTAAAACATTTGAACGTAACAGGCTGCAATTTACATACATTTACATTAGATGTACGTATTACGCAATTAAATAACACATTTTGTACATGCTTTACTGGGCTTATTCTAGGGAAATTTTCTTGGGGGGCTCTTTGGGGGGGCCTCGGGGGCTAGACATTCTTGGGGGGGGCGAAAATTTTTCAAAATTTCTCTAAAAACATGCTAAAAATAGCGCTGTTTTTATAGTAATCCCCAAAAAAGTTCATTTTTAGTGCAAAAATAGCAGGGTATTTTTTACTGGGGGGGGGGGGGGGCCCCCCCCGAAATTGACCTTCCCCCCCGAAAATGCCTTCCCCCCCCCGAAATCGCCCCCTCCCGGGATTTTTGCTTCCCCCCCCCGGGATTTTTTGGAGGCCCAAATTTTTGCCAAAAATAGGCCAATTTTCAAAAATTTTCCGGCTTCGTCGGAGATTTTTTCGTAAAAATAGCTATTTTTAGCTTAAATCCTGGCATTTTTGAGAACTTTTTGCGTTTCACCATGCGAAATACGCCAAAAAATACCATTTTTTGGCTCATTTTTGCAAAAAAATCTTCCCCCCCCCCGAAAATTTCTTCCCCCCCCCGGGAAGCCCCCCCCCGAAAAAAAATCCCTAAAAAATACCCTGAATAGCGCTTAAATAGGTTCTATCGACTAAAAATCTCCGGCGAAGCCGGAAAATTTTTGGAAATTTGGCCTTCTGAGCGATTTTTTTAGGGCAAAAGTTGGTACCAAAAGGGGCACCCACTTTTTTGGGGGGGGGGGACGATTTTTGGGGGAAAGGTGTTATAGGGGGGGGGCCCACCCCCCCCCACTAGAATAAGCCCAGCTTTACTTTACCACCTTTGGCTGGTACAAACGTGTGTGGTATACTATATACCTTATCAATTTTGTTACAAAACAGTCCTTTGGCGACAGATCTTGTTTCCAGAGGAATCTGTTCCTGTTCTGCCAGTTGAGGTGGAGGGGTCCCAGACGTGGACGGTGTGGCCGCCACGTCCACGGGCGGAGAGGACTCTTTTCGCGGATCAGAGGAGGCGACCTTCGGATTGGCTTTCGCAGAGGCGGACGTCGAAGTGAACAGTTTCTGAAAGTGACCTCCAGAAAGACCACATCCCAGTCCCCGTCCCCCCACAACCGCCGCAGCCGCACTGGACCCCACTCGTCGAATCATCCAATTACTCGTCATCACACACACACTTCTCAACACTAAAATATAAATTTTCAAACAAGCCAGGGAGATAGCCAGGAGTATAGCCAGGGAGAATCTTATCATTTCGGTGGTCGACCCTCGAAATGAAGGGGAGCGAACAAAGTGATATCCATAGCTTCCTTGGAGGAGGGGCTATTGGCATAATTTCCCTGGAACTTTGGGTCTGGGGGGGGGTAAACCTTGGAAGGTTGGTGGTCGACCCAAGAAATGTGATGGGGGTACCCCCCGGTACCCCCCCCCCCCGAATTCGAACCTCAGAAATTTCAAAAATGGCCAAAAATGCAAACTTTTCGGTAATTTAGCCCTTTTTCATTCAAAATAAGGCCTGTTTTTAACGTTTTAGGCGTTTTTGCACCGTTTAAAAGCGGTTTTAAGTCAAACTTAGAAAAATTTTTCAAAAAATTAACTTTTCAGCCAAATTTAGCTATATGAAACTTTTTGGGTCCAAAAATCGTTGGGTGGGGGTTCGGGGGGGGGTAGCCCAAAGTTGCGGGAGAGTATGTAAAAAATTCTGGGGGGGGGGGTAAAATTGGTCAAAAATTCTGGGGGGGGGGGGGGGGGGTAAAATTGGTCAAAAATTCTGGGGGGGGGGGGTAAAATTGGTCAAAAATTAAAGGGATCTGTGGCTATTGGTGGCATACGTGTACCTGGCTGCTGTTTGCCCCTATAAGTCCTTCCCACGAGCAAGCCAGATCTCCGCCCCAGCCTCGACGACCCCCCCCCCCGAAGCCGGGCATTTGACTGGGTTGGGCTAGAAAAGTTTTGCAAAAATCTGCAATGATGGCAACTCTTCGTCTTCGCACACAGCAAAAAATTAGACTGATCCGATGCACCGTTAGCAGTAGAGGTGTACCTGGGGGAGGGTGGGGAGGGAACCCCTCCCCCCAAATGGTATAGTCCTCGAAGTTTTCCCTCGAAATTTTGCGGCAGACCCCACCCCCAAATGGCCAAATCCCAGACTCCACTCACCAAAATTTGCCAGACGCCACCCTCAAAATTGTCGAAATTGTGGCCCAAATTACGAAAAATTTTAATCTAATCCTGTTCCTTTATTCACACTTCGGATTAAAAAAATCAACGAGTTAATTTTAACTCCGACCTGCTTAATCGCTGTTGCTTTAAAGATTTAATTTAATCCATTTAATCCGTCTCGTGCATTTTCAACTACTTTTACGGCTATACGTGGATTAAACGGATTAAACGTTGGCGGTTTTATGTAATTTTTTATTCGCTGTTTATTTAATGTCGGATTAAACGGAAACTGGTTTAATCCGAGGATTATTAAAATTGGTCGGATCCGTCCAAATTTCCGAAATTATGGCTCAAAACTAGGAAAAATCCAAAAATTCTATTTTCTTCGAAAAAATGAACGAATTGGTTTTAATATTGCTAATTTTTTGTTGTAAAAGGCGTCTTTTCGCAAATTTTTTCTTAAAATTTTGAACAAAAATTTTTTACCCTTTACCCTTTAGAAAAAATCGGACCCCACCCCACGCAAAACCGGCTGACCCCACCATAGGTGTAACGGGTATTTGGGTTGGGGGGCCCCCTTCACCGGAATTTGGGGGGGCTTTGTAGACCCCCCACGACACCCCCCAAACCTCCCGCAAAAAATTTTAAATTTTTATGCCAAGAATCACATTTTCAACCATTGCTAATGCCGAAAAACATAAAATCACGAAGCAATTTTAACATTAAACAGGAGTTTTAAACTCGAAAACTTGATTGCCAACTTGTTTCTAAGTCCAGAATAATTCTTGTTTGTTTGCCGCATTAGACATCACAATGTGATGATCATCACCCGAAGGTGCAAAGTGTTAGCCAGGACACTGGTCCCGTAAGGTTGGTCAAAAACAACTCAACCAAGTTGCCAGAAAGAGTCTCGAAGCCTGGTCGACGTCACGACGAATGACGTCTCCTCCTTTAAAAATATCATGCTCTGTCGGCCTCGGCGTTGCCATATCTGGCGGCTAGCCCGAGGAGCAGCACACAGCACGAGTCTTCAATGCAAAAACAACGGCATGACAACCTTTGCACCAAAGTGAGACTACCCCCAAGTGTGCTGTTCAGTGATATATATAGCCTAATACGAGTGGAAGCACAGCGATACTGGGTTTATTTTAGGCAAAAATAAGTGAGACGCCCCCCCACTAGTGGGGGGAGGTCGAAAAGTGGGGGGGGGGAAATAAAATGAGCCAAAAATGCTAAAAATACTGTATAAATAGCCAGTTTTCCACATACACTGCTATAACTATGCTTATATATAGGTGTAACGGAGATTTGGGGTGGGGGAGGCTCCCCCCCAAACATTTTCTGGGGGGGGCCCTCTGGCGACCCCCCCCAACCCTCCCCCCAAAAATTTTTCATTTTTTATGCCAAAAATCGCATTTTCAGCCGTTTCTAATGATAAAAAACATCTAACCATAAAGTAATTTTAACATTAGACAGTGGTTTTAAACTCCAAAACTTGATTGCCAACATGTTTCCAAGTCCAAAAAGAGGACAATATTGTGTCATAAGATCCATAATACAGTTAAAAACGTGTATTTCTCATAATAAGAAACAGTTTAAGCCAAAAATTTGGACATTTTTGAAAATTTTTTCAAAATTTACCCAAAAATACGCAATTTTTGGCCATTTTTCGCGCCTTCGGCGCGACTACCCCCCCCCCCCCCAGTTGGGGGGGGACGTAGGGTTGAAAAAAGGCATGGGGGGGCTACCCCCCCAACCCCCCCCACCTTACACCTATGACTATGCTTAAAAGTGCTCAAAAATCAAGTTTTAGCACCAAAAAAGGCGATTTTGCATCAAAAATTTTGCATAGGTGTGTTAGGGGGGGGGGTGGGGGGGGGGTTGACCCCACCCCCCAAATGGAGGGGTCGCCAACCCCCCCTAAAAATTTTTTCCTACCCCTCCCCCAAATCGATTTTTCAGACCCCTCCCCCCTAAAAATTTTCAAACCCCTACCTAAATTTTTGAAAATTGTTAGCTAAAAATTCGAAATTTTTCCAAAAAATTCCAAAAATTAGGGAAAAATTGCTAGAATTCGCTTATTTAGGCTAAAAATAGCTGTAAATTGAGAAAATTTTTCATTTTTTTAACGAAAAACCGACTTTTTTCGAAATTTTTCGCCGACCCCCCCTTGAAAATTTTTCTTACCCCTCCCCCCAAATCGACTTTTCGCGACCCCCCCTCCCCCTTTTTGTGCCAAACCCCCTCCCTACTTTTTTCTGAACCCCCACCCCCCCGTTTTTCGCCCGCCACACCTATGATAGTGAGTAGTGGGGGGAAATTTTTATAAAAAAATCGGCAATGCTAAAAATCGAAAAAGTGGGGGGAGAGGTGTCGAAATGTGGAAAGGGATTTCCCAAAAAAAGGTCGGGAGGGGGGCCCCCCCCCCCTTCAAAAAATCCTGGCGCCGCTACTGGGGCATCCACGAGGCCTATAAAATCGAGAGCACTGCCCCCGCCGTAAGCCCAACGCCGGAAAGCCCAAGAGTTATCGCTCTTAACCTGACCCACATTCTGTAAGTACGCAAATTCAGTATGCTGCGTACCTTATCAATTTTTTGCGTACTATAGCGTACCACAAGTTGTTTTTTGCGTACTTGTTCCATTTCGATGGTACGCAAATTTAGTTGGTTGTGGGCTAACTTTTGATATTAGCTAAGTAATAGGGTAACCGTTTTCTGGGTCGGGGAGGGGTGGAAGGGTTTCATCAGCGCAGCGTAGGTGTAAGCATAGATGTGTTGGGGGGCGGGGACCCCCCCACCAAATTGACAAATTTTCGCGACCCCCCCCCCAGATTTTTCAGACTTTAGCTAGGCCCCCCCGATTTTTGGCCAAAAAGTGGCCAAAAATGGCAAAAAAATCGAAAATTTAGGGGTTTTTTTGGGAAATTTGGCGGACCCCCCCCCACCCTCCGTCGGAAAACCCCCCCCCCCCAGATTTTTTGCCCAGCCACACCTATGGGTGTAAGGCGGTTGGGGGGGGGGGGGGGTAGCGGGGAGAGTGGGGACGTTCCACCCACGGTAAAAATTGGCCAATATTTGTTTATTTTTAGTTTACATTTTGCAAAAATTTTCAAAGAAGAAAATTTTAGCCTTTAAGTATTTATTATTGCGAGAAATGCTACTGTATATATATATATTTTGCACATTCTGACTCAATATTAACCTTATTTTGGACTTGGAAACAGGTTGAAACGGTTGAAAATGCTATTTTTAGCATAAAACTACAAAACTTTTTTGGATGAGGGTAGGGTACAACTTCCACTCCACTCAACCCCGAAAATCCGTTACACCCAGGGTATTTTTTACGGGGGGGGGGCGGCCCCCCAAAATTGATGTTCCCCAAAAAATGTCTTCCCCCTGAAATCGCCCCCTCTCGGGATTTTTGCTCCCCCCCCCGGAGTGGTTTTTTGGTGCACAAATTTTTGCTAACAATAGGCAAATTTTCAAAAATTTTTAGGCTTCGCCGGAAATTTTTTCGTAAAAATAGCTATTTTTAGCTTTAATCCTGGGCTTATTGAGTACTTTTAGCGTTTCACCATGCAAAATACGCCAGAAAATACCATTTTTTGGCTCATTTTTGCAAAAAATTTTGCATTCCCCTTCCTTCCGAAAATTTCTTCCCGCCCCTCCCCCGGGAGCATAAGTGTACCTACCTGGGGGGGGGGACCCCTCCCACCACTAGCGTAGATACGGGGCGGGCGGGGCGGGCGGCCGCCCTCCCCGAAATAATGGCTTTGCCCCCCTGAAAATTTGGGCAAATGAAAAATTTTACGCCCGCGCGGAGCGCGGGCGTTTAATGTGATTAGAAACATGCACAAATTGTACATTAATGCTTCAAAATAGCTCAACATTGATGCATTTTCTACACCATTAAAAAATTTTTGCGCCTAGTCTTAGTCTTAGTTTTCGTACGGGATTGTGGAAGTCAAAAATTTAAATAGGTAGCAAATTAAACTACAAAATTTAGTTTGGGAACTGATAATATACAATGCAAAGAATTCAATGTTTCAGCAGCGTTTTAACGGCAAAATTTAAAAATTTTTCAATTCTGGGGGCTCCGCCCCCAGACCCCCGCTTTGGGTTTTTGCGTGCCGCTTTCGGTTACAACAGCATTAAGCTATGTATATATATATATATATGTACTGAACTAGAAAACATATTAACAGGGAAAGTTACAGCATATGTAGCGTGCATACAATTATTGCGCAAAAAATGAAATTTACCCCCCCCCAGCCATCGGTCAACACCGCCCCCCCCGAAAATTTTTCGTACCTACGCTACTGCCTCCCACCAAATGGAAAAGTGCCGACCCCCATAGGTGTGGCTGGGCAAAAAATCTGGGGGGGGGGTTCCGACGGAGGGTGGGGGGACCCCCCCTAAATTTTCGATTTTATGCCATTTTTGGCCACTTTTTGGCCAAAAATCTGGGGGGTTCCAAAAATCTGAAAATCTGGGGGGGGTCGCCAAAATTTGTCATTTTGGTGGGGGGTCCCCCCCCCCCCTAACACACCTATGCCGACCCCACCCTCGAAATTTTGGAGGCAGACCCCACCCCCAAATGGCCAAATCCCAGACCCCACCCACTCAAATTTGCCAGACCTCACTCTCAAAATTTTGAAAATTTTGCCTCAAAATTAGTAAAAATTCGAAATTTTTTGGAAAGATTGGAAAGTTTTTCCGAATAAATGAGCAAAATTGAAATATTGTTGATTCTTATATAATTGCAAATAACGTTTTTTTGTAAATTTTTTCTAAATTTTTAACCAAAAAGTTTTACCCCCCCCCCCCAATTCGATTTTTCCGGACCCCACCCCACGTCAAAAGACCTCACCCACCCAAATTTGCCAGACCCCATCCCGTTCAAAATTTAGGCTCAAAATTAGGAAAAATTCGAAAGCGAAATCGCAATTTATTTCTTCAATTTTGGACGAAAAATTTGTTACTCCCTCCTCCCCCAAATTCGATTTTTCCAGACCCCCATCCCACCCAAAACCGGCTGACCCCACCCACCTAATTTCAGCTACCCCCTCCCCCAACTTTTTCTCAAGGTATATACACCTATGCCTACGGCCATCAATTCAGTATCCGAGACCGAGTCTGGATGGACGGGGAGAGCGGGTAAGGTGCATTAGGTGTGTTAGGGGGAATATTTTATATGTATATTATATATACAATCATAATACAATAAATATATATATTTTAGAAATTTTTTCCAAAGTTTTAAGGGTTTTTATGTGTAAAAACTGCAAAAAATTGTTAAAAATTCAAAGTGTTCTGGGCTTTTCTAGGCGAAAAGAGTGGGGGGGATCCAAAGTGGTCTAAAATTGCCAAAAATGCAGTAAAAATAACCTGTTTTCTGCATCTATATACTGCATACTATAACTATGCTAAAAAGTGCTCAAAAACTGAGTTTGAGTACCAAAAATCCTTAAAATTAGGCATTTTCTGGGCACCTTATATATATATACATGGTGAGTGCGAGGGGGAAGCACGAAAAAGTGGGGGTTAGGCCGAGTGGGGGGGGGGGGATCCGACTAGTGGGGGGGGCCCCCGCCCCCCCCCACTAAAAAACCCAGGTGTCTTTCAGCTAAAACCGCGAAAATTCCTTCAAGAATCCGGCGAAGCCGGAAAATTTTTGTTTGAAGGTCGGAATTTATGGCGGTCCTCGACATATATATATATATATATATATATATAGTTTCCCTACAACTCTGGGTCTCGGGGGGGGGGTAAACCTTGGGATTTTGGTGGTCGTCCTCCGTCATGTGATGGGGGGCACCCCCCCCCAAATTCGGACCTCAGAAATTTCGAAAAATGCCCAGAGACTGCAAAATTTTCTGTAATTTAGCCAGGGTTTTTTTTCAAAATCGGACCTGTGTAAATCTTGTGTAAATTTAAATTTCACTGTGTATTTTTGTTTGAAGCTGTGTAAAATTTAAAAGTGTCGTTTTTCAACTGTAATATAAAATAAATTACATTTAGACGTTATTTTCTTGCTACAATGTTATTTTCGGATCATTCAAGCCAAAGTTATGCCAACTGCACTTGTGTAACATTTCGAAAGAAGCCACGCGGGGGGTCTGGGGGCGGAGCCCCCCAGAAGTTGAGAACATTTTGTAAATTGCAATAGAATTCATAATGGAAATGTTTAAAAAGATTAATTCATTAAATGTCAAAAATAAGATTGGACAAATTCAAATTTCTGAAAAACACTTCGCCTACTGAAACGATTTCTTTATTTTTCCAACTTTTTGGAATAATTGTTTCACAAACTTGCTGGTCACGTACTAAGGTTCGATGCTTTAACTGCTACTGGGGACGGCTCCATATAGTACAGACACACCAATTATACAACTGAGGGGGGTCTGGGGGGGAGCCCCCCAGAAGTTGAGAAATTTTTTAAATTAACGGCAGAAACGGCATTGAAAAGTTGTATTCCTTTAGCTTTCGTATTGAATATTTCTTGGGTTGTATGGCAACTATTTTTAGGCTCTGACTGCTTTTATTATTATTATATATACAAGAGATAAACAAGAAATCATATTGAATAATACTAGCTTCAGAAAACATATGTATAGTTAAATACGAATAAATACTAGCTATTTACGAATATTCGCACGCAGTACGAAAATAAATTATACGCAACTGTATAAGTAGAAGCATTAAGACTTAGGAGAATAAAACACCCATAACCATGTTGATGCAGAAATGCAGGAAACCATTCTAAACCATTGGAAACAGGCGGGGGTCTGGGGGCGGTAGCCCCCAGTTAAAAGCTAGAGCTTTTTTAAAACTTGAAGACTTGAAAACTATTTTTTCAGAGCACTTTTTGTAAAAATTTTCGAAAATTTGGCTGTGTATTTTGTTGTGTAAATTAGTTTTTCACTGTGTAAATTAATTTTTTTTGTGTAAATACACAGTATTTTACACAAAAAAAACCCTGAATTTAGCCCTTTTTCTTGAAAATAGGTTTATTTTGGACTTGGAAGCATGTTGGCATCAAGTCTAGAACCACTGTCTAATGATAATCAATCATGGGTAGCCTTGTACATCCGTCGTCTCCCAAGTGGTCTACTCCGCCCATCAGTGTTTTTGCTCAAAAACGCGTGTAGTTACACTCTTTCTGGAGATATTAGGAATATACCCACTCCCAAATCCAATCCACCTTTTAACTTCTCATAACAGTCGTCCCGCTATCTTTATACCATCTTTGAATTATTTTTAGTTAACAATGTGGAATCTGTGTATATACGTACGACGTACGTATATAATGTCCAGAAGGTGCCAAATCTATATTTAACTGATGAGCAGAGGTCGTTTATTTTTAAATGCACAGATCTGGTGTTGATGATTGTGCATTTAAAATTCTGACCACTTGCTCTGTTGTCTGCAGATTACCATATCACCAAATACAATACTGATTGCACATGGAAACCAAGCACATCTTACGTTACGGGTATGTAATGTATGTATATATGCCGTTGTCGTTGTGCATGCAGTTTTTTCTACCGTTGTTTTTGACATATATAATGTGCGTACGTGTTCCGTTGTTTTTTGACATTATGTATATACATGTTATATACGTGTTACTAGTGATGGGCACAGGATATTTTTTCATATCCGGATATCCGCCTATTTTGCGTTAACGGATATCCGGATATCCGATTATTCGCCTATTCCAAACTTAACGTCTAGAAAATTTTTCAATTTTGCAGTTAAACTTTCAATTTTTTGTCAGTTTTTCGGTACGCTGTGCATTTCTATCATGCAGACAAGTCACAATCTTGGTTTCAAAAATATTTTCAAAGAAATTTTTGAAATGTTAGTCAAAAATTTGCAAATTTTTTATTACCTGGTTTGAAATGTACGTACACGGGTGTCCGGATATCCGGATATTTTTCTCAAATCGGATATTATCCGGATATCCAGTGCCCATCATCACTAGTATACACGTATATACACGTATATACATATATATACGTTTTTAGAAAAATGCAGGTGTGTATATTCGGTGTTACAATATATATATATATATATATATATATATATATATATATATATATATATATATATATATATGTGTGTGTGTGTGTGTGTGTGGTGTGTGTGTGTGTGTGTATACACGTCAGTAAATTAATAGCTATATAATCACACAATAAACATCATACATACCCAAAACCGAAGAGATCAGATGAGAGAATTGATCAGGATCAGGATGTTATTATGGATAATCCAGCATATATAAACTCATGCATTAGAAACTTTTTAAAGCTGCACATTATAGAAACAAGTAGAAACAAATCTACTTGTGCAGCTTTAGAAACTAACACTGCATGCTGCAAAATACTCCATATATATAATGGTAGTGTTGTCAGAACTCAAACCTAAACAGAAATAAACCAAGCTTTCATGTAGAAGCACAGGTGCGTTTTTTTACTGTTTGCGAGCTTAGGCTGGAGTCTGAGATTTGGCAAATCGGGGTGGAAGGGATATTTTATTCTTATCTAATCAAATGAACGGCCAGCAACAAAGCATGGTTTTTCATACATATATATGTACACTAATCTTACGGTTTTCAAATTCTAACTAAAATTTGTTCATTCGTGAAGTGTGAGGATTTATATATACACGCACTTAATATATAGTAAACTGTTCAGTCGTTCAAACTTTAAAATATTTAACTTCAAAGGTTTATTAATTTTATACATTTTTAGGAAATGTTTAGAAAAAAGAACAATTTTGGAACAGGTCCGGTTTTCAAAAAATACCCCCCAAAGTCCAAAGGGGGTAATAAAAAGTCTAAATCTGGCTTGGGGTCTAAAAAATCGGAATTAGAAAAAATTATACCCAAATTTTTTCAGCTAAAAATTGCCCTTTTCGACATATATAAATCTAATCCAAAACTACTTATACTGCGTTTCAAAACCTGCGTTTTAGCCTTTTTAACTATTTTGTTTCGACCCCATTTTACGGGGGAGGATGGGGGGGTCTGATCTCGCCTTGGGGAGGGAGTAGTCAAGGTCGAATATGGAGGAGGGGGGGGGTCTGAAAATCTGGGCCGGGGACACGGAAATTGTGCTTTTGTTGCGGGGTATCCCTCCCATAGGTGTAATTGGGGGTTGGGGGGTAACCCCCCCCAGCCATTTTTCCAAATCCAAAATATGTAAAAATAGAAAAATTTTGGGGGGGAGGTTTGGGGGGGGGGTCGGTTTGGGGGGGTCTAAAAAGGGGGCCCCCCAAAATTCCGGGGGAGAGCCCCCCCCAACCCAACCCAAATCCCCGTTACACCTATGATCCCTCCCCCAACACATCTGTGCCCGAAATTTGACAAAAGACAAAATTTGAGAAAATATTTTTCAGCTATATATACCTAACTGTTGGGTCCAAAAATCGCTGGTGGGGGTTTCGGGCCTGGGGGTTCCCGAAAGTTGGGGGAGGGCATGTCAAAACATCGGGGGGGGGAGGGGTTAAACTTTGTCAAAAATTTTGGGAGAAGTACCCCCAAAAGGAAACTACCACACCACTTCCAGACTTAGAACTGTTCTGATCGACCCTAAAGGTGACGTTATATATAGCCGTTTATACAGAATTGCCTAAAAAGTTGTAAATAAATTGTAAATGTAACTCAACGATAGTCTGCTATCTGGCAGACTAACTCAAGAAAATAAAATTTCTTTCATGTTAAATGTTTTCTTTTAGTTAGCTACGGATACGCTTATCTAAACCTGCCCCCGAAAATTTTAAGTCTGCGTACTTCTTTGTATGAGAAGGTACGCACAAAATAACTTGTGGTACGCTAAAGTACGCAACAGCGTACTTCTATATTGCTAATAGTTATACTGCGTACCACTTATTGGTTGGCTAAGTTAAACAGCGTTCCCCCCCCCCAGTAAAATTTCGTTAAAAAATTCAAAAAATTTTCTCAATTTACAGCTATTTTTAACGATTTTTAGCTTAATTAAGCGAATTCTAGCAATTTTTTCGCTAATTTTTGGAATTTTTTGGAAAAATTTCGAATTTTTAGCTAAAATTTTTAAAAAATTTTCTAAAATTTAGGTATGGGTTAGAAAATTTTTAGGGGGAGAGGTCTGAAAAAATCGATTTGGGGGGAGGGGTTGGAAACAATTTTTAGGGGGGGGGGTCGGCGATCCCTCCATTTGCGATTTTTTCTTCTCTTTACGGTTTCGTTTGGCGATCGGGAGAAAGGGCAGTACGCCGCTCCCCAACGATTTCGTTTCGACCCGTGATTCTCTGAAATTTTCTAAGCGACAACTGGAATTTGGAAAGGCAGTACGCCGTTCCTGAGATTCGAACCTACGTTTGTTTCGCGACTTTTCTTCGTCAGAAGAGTCATATCAGGATCGACGCTTACGAACGACAGTACGCCAGTACCAAATTTCGTGCGCACGTTTTACGAATCGAAATCCAGAATTTCGGGCCGGCAGTACGCCACTCATAAACCCGAATCGCCACGACCATCAATAAGAACAGTACGTTCGTCCTGGGATTTTCTGCGCCGTTCTACGAATCTACGTACCTACCTACGGCTAATTCCTAATGCCAATTTACAGTTGGAGCGCCGGTAATTTTTTGTAAGTTCCTAGGTACGTACGTATAGTTTTCTCCATTTTTCTGTCTATTGTCAATATCATAACCAGCCTAAACGGCCAATAACCTTTGTCTTGTGGTCATTGTTATTGTGTATTAGGCTGTAAATTTTTGTGCCCTTGGCCTACGTACGTCCATTTTTATTTGCACAGTTTGTATCATATTGATTCATTTATACAGTCTCTGTACAGGTTATTTTGTACCATATTAGTGCATTAGTTAGTCACTATGCATTAGTCCGTATTTTTCTCTCATATTTAACCTCTGTGTAATTTTTGTAGTTTTTTTGGGTTACATATTTGAGATAGTTTAGGGACATTTTTCGGGATTATTTTTTTGAGATAGGTATAATTTCCATTATTTTAATAATTTTAATAATTATATTTAATTTTAATTTCTGATTTAGTTTCTTCATTATCATACTTGTCTAATTGTATTTCCTCGTTTTAGTCCCTAGTTTTATAATTTTAATAACTTATTTCAATTTGTATTCCCAATTTAATTTCAATAAAATTTTTGGGGTACGTACGTTTATTATTCTTGTCTTTGTTCAAGTATTGCAGTTAAGAAAATTGTATGGAGAACAGGATGATCGTTGTGCCTACCAGGGACTTATGGAAACGGCCGTGCGCCAAACTCAATCAGGAATCTACGAATCATAGAATTTGGTGATTCACCTCGATTTGGGTATCCATCAAATGCGACCGAAGGGAAGCCTCTCATGGACAGCCTACCAATGCCCAGTAGAAGTCAGAGCCACGTCAGGGCCGACTTTTCTGCCATTTAAACCGGTCAGTTCGACCAAATCGGTTCAAACGAATGATGTCGTCACCCAATATTCCATCAATTCTCGTCGTGAGTCTGATTCTTCGTTGGAATCAGTAGATTTCGGTTATGGTCCAGCAGCGTTGACGAGGTCTGAGAAAAAACCACCCAGTACGGGTCGGAAGCTGTGAATTTCGCTCGTTTCGATCTTACGTATATTCACGTTTTCCGGCCTGGCAGGCCAAAATCGTCATCATTCGTCTATCGAGCGACTATAATCGAATCTAAATTGGAATCAAACCTCCGACGCCATCGACGACCCTGGTCCTGGCTCCCATCAGAGCTCTGGGGACCGGGCGGTTACCTCCAGGGATTCTCCCATGGACTATCCCTCCAACTGGATCCGACCTCCCCAATAATGACTTTCTTTCTTATTGGGACTCAGGTATCTGGGGACTGTCAAATTGGAATGTTCCATTGGTCCGTCCAGTGTCTTTATATTCTGGACTGGCGGACCTGGAACTTTATTATGAACTGTTCGTTTGCCATTTTTTACGAACATGACTATTTTTGATTTATGGACCTTATTTTGATCCATTTATTTTGGGCGGTCGCTGGACGTTTTGTTATCCAATGGTGAATTTCACCCTTTCCTTATGGCGTATCACAGGGGTGCCACCCTCTGTGTTAATTGGTCCGGTTATTGACATTGCATTGACAGTACACATGCCATCGGCGGCTTACCGGGGACATTGTCCCAAACTCAGCAGCCGTGTGGAGCATCATATGTCCTGCCTCTGAATGCCTGAGCGTCCACAAATCGGCATTCAGATCGTATTGCCCTCCCCCCATACGTATATTATCACCTTTTCCTCGTTGACTGCGGCGCGTATTAAGAGCCATGTCCTGTGATCTTTTTGGCCACTCGGTTGCTGAAGCCGGGTTTCTCCGATAACGTCGAGAGAGGCCGTCTCTTTTCCAGCTCACCGGCTCAAGCAGCCTCACCATCATTTACGTAATTTTACGGACCGATTTTACGATTTCCTCCGAGCAGTACGCTCATGAGCGCATTCACGTACGTCGGAGGTTAATTATTTCAACCCTGTTATTTTCTCTGCGATTCGTATTACGTTGATGGTCGAGGTTGGTGATTTACGATCATAGCGAGAAGCCGTAGCTGTGATGGTGTTTCGAAGTGGACATGGCCAGTCTGCTTCGAATGCCGAGGCGCGCCCTCAATACGTATGGGATTTACAGCATCACATGTAAGAGCTGCAAAACCTGGCACCTATACGATCGGGTGCTGCTGCCCTTCCTGCGCGCGGAGGTGGCTGCAGCATCGCCGATTACGATCCCAATTTGGACGGCTAAGATCTTGACGGACTATGATTATTTATTGCCAGCATCCACGAGGTACTGTCGGTAGTTCCGACGCGGCATGAACAGATTCGACCGTACCCCTTCCCTGCGGAGCTTTTTGGGGCCAACTTTGGTTGAGTTGCCCCAGTCGGCCGCTAAATATGTGGATGGGACAATAACCTTCCCTGCGGTCCTATGTTCCCAAACTTTCGGAGTTGGCACCCTGGTCCTCCAGGGTACGTTCTTTGACGGGGGACCCGAATTCCTCGTCTGCCAACGGGCAGAGGGGGCGTGTCGAATTCTGGTCGCTGTGGTGATTTTTGGAAATTGGGGCTGGTGAGGACAACCGTTCTGGAGGGCGAAGCGGTAAAGGATACCCGGGTATGAACCCCAGCCAGGACCGAAGCACCCAGAAAGAGGTGCTTGTAACTTTGTCTATCACCTCCTGTGGTTTTGGTCCCGCCCAGTGGTGGTTAGCCCATGGCCTCCGTTTCCCCTACCCTCTGCCTTTTCTTCACAATTCCGCATTGAGTGAAGATCCCTTGCCGGTTATAGGGAGTGGACAGGTGTTTATGCTCTCTAGTCAAGACTATGGACAAGATATTGATGGGTTTTCTTCGCAGGTCAGGGATGAACCCGATGAGTGGGGTTGCATCACGGGTATCCCACTGTGTCATGACTGCCATCTTTTGGTCTGCCTGAACGGCCTGGATCCGTCTGATCAGGGCAAGGATCAGAACCTTTGCCAGGCCCTGTTCAAGAAAATGTGGGAAGCAGAAGTAATGATAAGAAGGCTACATTTACGTAACTTGGATACGGCATCTGGATCCTGAGTTCACCGGACAGTACGTCCACTCAGCGAAATAGGACCAGTTTGCTATTATCCGTTTGCATTAGATCCCCGTTATGAAAAGCCATCGGCGTCGCTAACCGAGCCAGACGGCTCTTCCTGCGAATTCGGACTTTACTGCCTTTGCATCTATGAGGAACTCCCGGGCTCATGGCATGAGCCCCGGGGACCTCCTTGGCGTCGGCCCCCAACTTTTTTTCGCACTCAGCCAACCCAAACCGTCATTATCTGGGTCTGATTCCCCATGTAAACGGACTTTTCGTCGGTCGTTTGTTGGTCTGCGGCATTTGCTGTGGCGGTGACGCCGTTGTCTCCGGATTCACAGTGCTATTCGCCCCTGTCGAACTTTATTTAGCCTGACCTGGCGATTCGACCCTTATTGTGTTGGTGCTGTGGTGGGATACACTGGTTGCTATTTACCCGAATTCCACGACGAAGTGCAGGGGACACTTTTGCCGCACCCTATGGCTTTTTGTGGACTGTATTCTGGTCAACTAGACGGTCCCGGTGATCGGGATCGTAGCCACTGACGGGCACAGATGGTTCGTATCCTTCCCTTTTAAAGCCTTCTATGTCCAAATCAAGGACGTTTTGACTATATTTTCTTTTCTGCCTTCCCCTCGGCAGCCGGGTGAGGGGTGGATCAATTGACATTTGAAGGTCAGTGCCAAAAGGCCTTGCGAATGAAGTACCCTCTGGCAACTCATCCCATCTACGTGGTTCCTCCTCTAAAACAGGTCCTCCTGTTTCCTTGGACTTCACGGTTTTCCCTCGTGGTGGATACATTTGAGACGTCGGCAGCGATGGGTACCGTGTGTTATGCAGAACAGGACTGCGTCGCTTCTCTATACCTTCAGATCGAGTAGCTGTCACGGCTGCGGTAACTTTTTGTTCAGGATAGAAGCGGATTTTCCTGAACGAGGAGCGCAATGTCTCTGTCCGGGGAGTCCAGTCCATTGGATCCTTTCTGGGCTTTTTCTCAGTCAACTCTGAACTGACGCGGTGGTGAGGAGTCGCGGAATATACCCTGCCGGTCTGAAGACCTCGAATCGGCTGATTAGTATATTCGCATACAACGGGGTTGACTGCATGATGACTTGCCTAAGACGCGTCGTTTTGTTGGACCGAGCAATTCCCCGTGCTCGAGGTTGTCGAGACCCCCGGTGTGTCTTATGTTATCGAGGGTGAAGGACTCTTCCTCGTTTTACCGGCATTTTCCTGAGCGATTTTGGTACCTTGCGGTGAATTCGCCTGGCAGGTGGTTTCACGGAAAACGGAGAGCTAGCGCAGAGCATCCTAGGCTCACTCAATCCTTCCGCCAGTACGGCACCAC
>JASAND010006886.1:0-17616 GCA_030248195.1 Trissonchulus latispiculum
GGGGCATGCCGAAAAAAAACCGTAAATGTGTCGATGTATACGTATACTTGGCTACAAAAAACACGTCAAAATGGATTCGAAACAACGAATTGTACGTATACCAACGCAAAGCTGACAAAAATACTTCGGTTCAGAAGAAAAAACTCGCAATTGCGCCGAAAAAATAGCAATATTTGCTCAAAAACAGAAAAAAGTGAAAATTGTCGACGAAACAACTGGGGAGGAGACACTTTTCTTTCCAAAAATGGGCATAATTGCACGAAAGCAGCATATTTAGCGCATGTACGACCTCCTGTTTGCTTAAAATTGACCAAAACTACCAGTTTTCTAAAGTACGTATGCTTCCAAATGTCAAAATTTCGTCAAAAATCCGTCTAAAAATGCATTTTTTCCACGAAAACAAGACAACACAATATGCGTCTGCTCTGAAATTAATGCTTACGTACACACAAAACACAATTTTGCCTCAAATCTACCCAAAAATACAAAAATAACCTAAAAAAATTCGAAAATAACACGATTTTGACCTCAATCGGCGTATACAAAAAAATTGCGAAAATCGTCGGCAAAATTGCTTCAAAAGGCAAAATAAACGTTCCTGATTAAATCGCAGGTAGGGGGGGGGGGGGGAATATTGTTATGGAGGACATTTGCGTTGATAATTGACGAATTTTCAAGAAAATAGGTCAAAAAATTGGATTTGTGGGGGGGGGGGGTGGGGTGGATACAAAATCAAGTCAAAATTACGTTTTTGACACAAAAATCAGTCGAAAATCCTCCTAGAACGACGTTTTGCGTCCAGGACGATCGTTATTTGAAGCAATTCGGCCTAAAAAATCGTTCAAAAATCGATTTTTAATCGATTGGGAGGTTTCGAAATTTTATCCTAAAATTTCCGAAACTTCGAAATTTTGGCGATTATGGGTCCCCAAAAATTATACGACGTTTGGGAGGTTCCCAGAAAAATTATTCAACCAAGAATTTGCCAAAATTCGACGAAAATTGACCTTTGGGGAGATTTGGGGGGGGGGGGTCAAAATTTTGCCCAAAAATGCCTAAAAATTACAATTTTCTAGCAATTTCGGGTCCCCAAAAATTATACAAGCCTTGGGGAGTACCCACAAAATTTATTCAGGCACAAATTTGCAAAATTTGACAAAATTTACTCTTGGGGGGGGGGGTACAAAAATTTACCAAAATTTGGCAATTTTTGCAAAAATTTCACAATTTATGCTCCAAGATCAGCTTCTGTTGCTTCTCCTTTGTGTCAAGGTTTCTCAGTATCGAGAAAATTCGGCACAAAGGTGTGGAAAAACCCACGAAAAATTTTTCCTAACTACAAAAAATTTTAAAATTTTTCCCGTCTTGGGGGTGGGGGGGGGGGTGGGGGGGTTTGGGATCCTGTCTTAAAACTACCTAAAATTTACTGCAAATAAGGTTATTGGGCTGCCCCAATAACGCAGTATCAGTTTCTAAGCCGTCCCCCAACTCAGAACTTCGGGGGGGGGGGGGTGGGGGTGGGGGTAAGACAAGTCCCCCAACGGACAAACCCGACTTTCTAAATTTTTCATTTTTCAGAGTTGCACCCTACACAATAGGAGAATTTCAAAGTCTTCAAACTTAAACAAAAGCGTTTTAAAAGATTCTCCTAATTTTTGCGATTCTAAAACTACTTTCCTTTTTCAATAAATCGCAAAATTAAGTTCAAAAATCGTTTTTGAAAATTCACGAAATTTGAAACTTTTTCAATTTAGCAAACCGGACAGTGGTCCTGTCACGGTCGCCAAATGTTAACTACCGGTTTACTGTCCGGTACCAAACCGGTACTTAGATGGCGAAACGATGCAGGTTCTAGCCTAGCCTAACCTAGGATGCAACTCGATCGAAAAAAAGAAATATCCCTAACTAAAGATGCCCTAGTAAAGCAAAGTAAAGGTCATGATTTAATGGTAGAACTTACGGTATTTATTGATGACAATAAAGGCACAGATACAGTAAATATAGAATATGGCCAACTGGCCGACCGTACTACAGAAGAACAATACTCAGACTGATTACATAAGCAAATAAGCTACATTATATAAGCTAGATGGTTGCTGTTTGGATCTGTTACATTGATCATTCATGAAACACAAGTAGAGTAATTTAGGGTGGATTAACAGTTAGTAAAGTAGGTTTTTAACATTGCATTTATATATTGCATTTTTCAGTTTATGTTATGTCACACTACGAAAAATATCTTTAAAGCTAGATGATTGGCCTTTTCTTGGCGCCAGAGCTGTTAAATATGCAAAAAATATTGCACGTTCTATGGAAACAATGGATCAATCATTTAATCTTAGTGATGCACAAAAGCATATGCATCATATATTTATACATTTAGATTTTTGCATAACAATGAATAAAATTAGCGACATATAATGCGGTTATAAGCTATACCATTTGTACATTGTTGGTACAAAGCTTGCAAGAAGCAAAAATTAACGATTCTGACAAACAAATAATTTTAATTAAATAATTAATTTTCCAATATTGACAGGCTAAGCTGGCTATCTTTCCTTTCTCAAAACCGACATTGGAATAGTCCCTCCTCACAATGGCTTACTTTCGTGTCTGATTTCTCGCAATTACTCAACAGTTCTTGCATCTTAAATACCGCTAGCTCCAGTAGCACAACACCGAAGAAGCTCAAAACCACCACCACAAAAACCCTCATAAGACAGTGGACCGCCGAGATATCCACTTGTTTACGCAAGCCATTCATCCTTTTGATGGGTACGGTTAAGCTGGCATTCTGCTTCAAAGCTTTCTCCAAATGAAAATCGAATGACTTTGCCGCGAACTGTATTTCACCCAACTGTTGACTGACTGCATCGAAAAACGGCAGCAGGCTTTGGTGATCCTTTCGAAACAGTGGAACAAAACCGCAGTGACTTTGATAGGAGCCCTCAATTACCACCAGTTCGGATATTTTTGCGATAAACGTGCAGGCATAGGACGATGCATACATTATGAGGGAGGGATCAGAGGTTATTCTTTCGGCAATCTTGTGCAACCTTTCACCCCAATCAGGTCCTGTTTTGTAGAAATAGTCAATTCTTCCCGTTTGAAACAGATGATCTAGTATCCGTTTGTCGGTTCCCATGGCTTTCAAATCGTATTCTTTCGATTTTCTACTAACACAGTCTTCCTCTGACCGGTAACTCCAGCAATCAATCAAAAGATTGTATTGATTCTGAAATTAGTAAATGGCGAATGAAATTAGCCGCAAATTAAATAGATTGTTAAGTTCAAAATCTTTGTATTAAGCATAAATTAGGACATAATTTGCAGGTACCATTTGTAATGAAAGGAGTTTCATAAAGGTTAAAAAGTTGAATTTCAAGATCTAAATGACGAATAAGGAATCATACGAAGAAAATGAATGTTTCAGTACAAAGGAGATGACGAGTCCTGATTTAGTAATAATTATGTTGATTGGAATTAATGTTTAGGTTATTTGATGTATTTTGTATATCTTGTTCTGAATTGCCAGAGTTGTCAGGCGAAAATTACTATTCACTCAATTAGGGACTAAGATTTTAGATTTAGGCATTAAATAAGTTAATGGTGATGGAAAATCCAAACGCGCAGTGGATACAAATGGCTTAAGAAACCAGTTTTAATAGTTAACGGAAGCCTTAACGGCCTTTAATTGTATTAACCCTTTTACTAACACTGAAATTACAAATCCCAGTTAAAAGGTAGTTACCCTTAATAAGTCCGAGATAGGACTCTCAATTCCCCTCTTTCCGGTCGGAAATGCTTAATAACCAACTGTCGGAACGTTCCCCAGCTTTATTAGAAGAATAAAAGTCTTCTGTGTTCTCAAAATTGGAGTTTAAGTGTCAATAAAGAGTGTTAATACGAAAATCATCGAAAAATAACAAATTAGTAGAAGATGGTTCAATATTAGGTACCGAATAGCTAAATACGTAGTTAGATAGGGTTAATAAGTGTTAATTAGTAATATTTAGCTAATATTTGGTTAAATTTTGCAGTTTTGGTCCGAAACATGACTTGGGCTCATATGAAAGAGAATTTGATCCTGATTCCAAAAATGCAAACCCGAGTTTTTTAACTCCCAAAAATAAGAAAGTTATAAGTAATGCTTTTATAAGATTACTTTTTGTTTCGTAATCTTATCACTCCAAAAAGGAGTGTTCTAAAAAGGTTCTTTTATTTGGTTTGACTTAAGTCAAACCTTTCCTTTTTTATTGTCTAGGAGGTTGTCTACCTCCTAGACTACACCTCAGTCAGGTGTTGTTTTCTTTTCCCTTCTACACTGCTAGGCCTCTTTCTTCTTGGGCCTAGCAGTTGTTCTCGCTTGAACTTTTGGCCGAGGACATGGCCAACAAAGAAAGGAAAAGAAAATAGTAATATCAGCCCAAGTTATGTCAATTAGAGGGGGCTAATCTCCCTCATTAATAATATGAAAGATAAGATGAATAGCTAGAATTAGGTAGATAAGTACGTAGTTTAGGGTGATATAAATTTTAACTCACAGAAAATTGTGTATTTATGGTAATAATTCGACAAAGTTATAAAAATTCACGAAGTTCTCCCTTTGGTTACCTTTACATGTTAAAGAAAATTTCGCAAAGTTTCGCCGAGTTTCAGCACCCAAAATTTATCAAAAATGGGTCAGTTGGGGGGTAATATTTTCTAAATCTCATTAATTTCGACTCCTGATGGCCAGCTGGCTCAGCCCGCCGCTGCGCCCCACGTGCAAAAGGTGGCAAGCTTCTAGAAGGTTCTAGAACTTTCTAGAAGCTTTGCCTTAGAAACAAAAGGAAAGTCCGCCGCAACCCGATTTAATGACCTGTCACCGAGCTGTCAGAGAGATGTCAGCTCGGTCCCAAAATTCTCGAATCTCTTCAGTGTTCGTTGAGATGCGACTGAAAGCAGTCGCTTTTTCCCCTCCCCTCGGTACGTTCTCCGCTGTGTGCCAGAGTTTTGGCACGGAGAATTCAGCGTACCTCCCCCAGTTAAAGTAAAATTTAGGGACTTCTCTAGCCTTCGGGCTAGAGAAGAAATTAAGAATAAATACCACGAAGACTTACCAGTGAGGGCCAAATGGGTTTTGTATGCCCGGCCAAAATTCAAAAACGAGGAAAAAATCCTAGGAATGAAAGGCCACCTTTTTTGGCCACATTTTTTTATTATTACTGTGAGGCCTTTGGGCCAAATTTTTTATATGTATTTTTTAGGCCTTTCGGCCAACCTTTTCTATGTTATATGGGCCTTCGGGCCGAGTTTTTTCAGTATTATTTTTTGCGATCTATGGTCCCAACTTTTGGTTTTCTAGCATGAGTGGGCCCAAGGCCAAGTTTACGTTATTCTTGTTTTATTTTATGATTTTTAATTACGGAGCAGCTCATGTAAACCCCTCCTGTTCGATGGAGGTCTTGAGTTTTGTCCCTTATTTATTATTTTACCGGTTTATTTTATGATTTCCTTCTGAAGGCAGCTCATGTAAACTCCTCCTGTACGATGGGGGTCTTGAGGCATGCCTAGTTTTTGATTTCATTTCACGTTTTGCCTGAATTTCGGTCAAGCCACGCTCTCTGAATTATAGTTTTTATTAGGGCTTCAGAAGCCTGAAAATGATGTTGTATTTTGTAGTTTCTTGGGGAGAAATGAGTGGGACCCCACCTTCTTAAGATGAGTTAGTGGGTCTCCAAAAGTATGACCCTTAAAAGAATATGAACTAATTCTAAGGTTTGTTCCCCACAGCCGGCAACTAGGAGTTGCCGGCCATATTGTTAATCAAGGCGCAGTTAACTCAGAAATCTTTATTGTTCCGTATTATGCTATCTGTTTCAGCTTTAGGTCGGTTCCAAAATAATAGGCCTTTAAAAAAATTTAGGACGTTTGACTCGAATTCTAAAAGCTATGAGTGGTTTTATTTAATTAATTATTGAGAAGTTTTAAAAGGGAATGACCGGCTTCCCTGCCCATTCTTTTATGTATTAATCTTAATAATGTGTTGTAGTCGTTTCTGTAGTAATGATTGCTTGGCAATCATTACTCACATGGCTTTCATTAAAGTTCTCAAAATTCCTTCCCAAAGTATTACAAACTTCTCAAACTTCTGCGCTAAAAGTCGAGTTTTAAAACATTAAAACTCGCATCAAAATATTCGCAAAAATCACTAAAAGTTTCCAATTAACACTATTAGGACATAATTTAAATCGTAGCTAAGAAATTTATTAGTATTAGTCATAGTTGATGTTAAGTTTAGCTGATTTGTAGTTGTAACTAGCTTAGTAATTAGAGATAGTTAAGTAACGATCAGTTAAGAAATAGTATGGTTGCGTGTGTATGAGTGTATGAATGATTTTTGTGTGAATTTATGTAATTATATGTGTGTAGTGACTCGCGGAAATTCCTTCTATTCAACGAAGGTTGCGAGCATTGTCGAGTAAGCGAGAACTCAGATATTAAGCAGGATAAAGGTATGTTTATTCGGGATTTGATATGAGTTACTCTAGTCTGAATGACGCATAAGTGCAGTACAAATGTTTACTAATTAATAGTACAAATGTTGTGTAAATACTGTTGAAAGATTGTCTAGCTAGTAAATAAGAGTACGTAGTTAAATATTAGATTGTTTAGGATCTGTGTGAGTGTTGCGGTTTGCATAATAGACTGGAATTGCCGAAAGAAAGTGACCATCCGGGTGTGTAACGACTGTCAGTACGCGTGGTATGTGTGAAGCATCAAAATTACATCAGGGTTTAGTTGGTAGGCTAAGTAATGAAAGATAATACAGTTATGATAACCAAGTTTGTATGTATGCCTGAAAGAGCGTGAATGCAGAATTATGAAAGCGATTTAGGTTTTAGGTTATAGTAGGAAATATGCAAGTGAGGTATGAACATTAGAATCTAAGGTTATAGGGACCCCGTATTAGGTCTGTGGTAGTCCATATTCGGATATCCTCGATTCGTCCGCGTAAGCTACTCTGTACTAAGAGTGCGGACGAATCGCATAAAAAGGGATTATATAAATTGAAACTTTTGCATTAGTCAACGCGTTTTACACCAAATAGTTCCGGTACTCAGAAGTATAATGCTCATTGGTTATACATACTGTCAGTTTATTTCCAAACGAAACAGATGTTTTAATCGCCAGTATCAATTAGCTAGGTTAAGTCCTGTTCGTAGTCAGTTCTTAATAATGGCTACTATTGCGGATCGGTCATTTGAAAGAAGTGCAGTAATATTACGTAAGATTAGCATTGTCGTAGTTTTTTAGTTAGATAGTCTGTTATCTTATTTCCGGAACAAGTAAAAGCCATTATTGCCATTTTTAGTCTGTCCCATCCAGTTCAGTTCGTGTTTAGCCGGTAATAATGACCACAACCGTAAATAGGTGCTGTTCCACAATTGCACCACGTTTAAAGACAGAAGTAACAAACTCAGGTTACTTAATAGTTGGTGCGGTTGAAAAATCAACCGTATAAGTGTTCACATTTAGTATTAACCCAAGTACCCCAACTACTTGTAAATGGCAATAATGGACATCAGGAAATCAGAAATCTCGTGTAATATTGTGTACTAATTAATCGTACACCTGAAATAAAGAAAACCACAAAGAATTACGTAAGAAATATGGATAGGGTAAAACGAACCATCTTCTAATCAAACTAACTTTTCGACCTTTTTGCTATTTTGGATTTCGAGTTATGTGATGCTTTGTTAACAGGGAGTTGTTACTGCCCTGAACGCTGGGGCCAGAGAAGGGCCCCAAACGTCTTGAGGTTATTATCAAAATTATGTAATTATGTTATGCAGGTATAAGAATAACTACAAATTATCTAGTTAGTGTCAAGCTATTACAAATTACGGATCTACTTTCATCTTGGTGTTCCAACCTGGAACAGTGCAAAAACGGAATGTACGAAGTAAAAACACGTCTTTATCGCAATTTCCTGCATGGAACTGCAGGAAATTGCCCAAAAACAGCATTCTTGTTGAAATGCCTCCAGAACATTGACGTATTATTCGCATTTTCCAATTCTGTATCGAAATTGCCAGGAAATTCGGTTATTATGACTAGTTTAAATTTCACAAGTTCAGTTTTGAATCTCAGAAAGCCAGACAGTGAGTAATGGTTGCTGGGTTCGATTCCCGCACCATAATTGTGTAACTAATGGGTTTTAACCCATTTGATTCAGGTGCGGAAGTGAGCATCTATCCTGCCAGAATCACCCTGCGATTGCCTACTGTTTGAAGCCTCAGTGCTGTTAATTTGGTCAGATAATTACTTGGTATTCAGTCCGGAGAAGGACATTGCTCAGCTATTTGGTTTTGGATCAGTCACAGTCAGATAAGGTACTTTGAGAGTCAGATTGGACGGTTTTGCAACGATTAAGGCAGGAACGATCGCGGATACGGCACCGGAATCTAGTGTGGGACCTAAAACCTAAAGAAGAGAACTTGATCTTTATTTTCAATTATCAACCTAAAAAGATGATCTCTGCTTTCGCTCTTCTTGCTCTACTTGGGTGGGAATTCCCCATTGGCCTGTTTTAAAGTCAAGTAACTCAGGAAGATCTAAAGGAAGATAATTTAATAGTTTAAATTAATTAATTGTTGAAGTTTATATAACCGTATCAGGCATCCTCCCAACCAGACCGTCCCCTGTGCTAGACCCCTCAGGCTTTCCGAATAGCATCCGGGAACAGTGCGCTGTGTGCTCCGCTATAGGAGATTGGAACAGCATTCTTGGGCTCACCCAAGGACCGGCTTTTGTGTGTATCAATTAATTATCATTAATTATTATTATTATTATTATTATTATTATCATTAACTGTGTCGTCCTTGTTTTAAGGGACTGATAAAGAGATAGACTACACGAATACAAGCATATAGGGAAGGCACAGAGTTTAGCAGTAGAGTATAACAGTTGAGATTAGGAGTCTAATAGTACAGAAGGAGAAGAAGAAGTAACAGCAAAGAGTTGAAGTCTAAAGTCTTGTCCCTCAACCAAAATAATACCTAAAGGTTTAAAATATAACTGGCAACTCTGGCAACCTTGTGATCTGTAATCTGTAATCTAGATCTAGATCTAGTCTAGATCTATAATCTTTGGTGTGACTCATAGTATCATTGTCAGTATCATTATTGTTAATTGTATTATTCCCCATTTATCTAACCATTGTAACTGTTGAGAATTATATTAATTCTTAATAAATTTAAGTGTGCCTCAGCAAGCGTTTGACCTAGGGTGCACACCTACACTGGATAAAGCCATTGGATCAGGATCAACTTTCCCCCTGTACAAGTAAGTGAAGGATCTCTAGTTTGAGATCCCATCATCAAAGGAGCCAAAAAGAACTATCCAGTCGCATATCTTGATCAGTCTATCAAGATACGTATCGGAACTCACTGTTGTGAACTGATACTAATCAAGTCTCAAGAAAGACAGGCATGGACCCCGCTTGTCTCCCATTCACTATCCCTATCCATTAAACGAACTCACAACCAGGACCCCATCCGGATTGGATACCCAATTTTGGACAAACCACCTTTTGGGCATCCTGTGTCTAACTTTGCTAATCCTAGCAGACGCGCTGACCCTCCGTGTAAAGGATTAAGTTGCTACAGAGCCCTAACCAACTAGGCTAAACCAGGACGAAGGAGAAAGCGATTTTTTAATTCAGATCTAAGCAACTTCATTACACATTATTATTACAATTATAACATGTTGATTTTGTGCTATTTTCATAATATGTCTCATGAAAAAATTTTCAAATTTTAATTCATCTTTACCTGTTGCACCAAATCACTGAGCTCAGCCAGAGTTGGTCTTTGCAGGGCAGGACTTTGTGCTTCCTGAATGTAGTACAGAAGGATAGAAGCATAGTGCTGTGCAATTAGCCAGCCTGTTACGGTCAACCCCAGTTTCAGCCAGCGCACTGAACGCTTTGACCACTGTTCTGTCTGAGGGAAGGCCTGAAAGGAAAATTCGACTCAATGGCTTACTTTATAGTTTACAACTAACCAGTAAGCTAAATGGTTTCATCCCAACTGTAGTGACATTTTTTGACGATTTTTGGTGAGCAGAACTAGAAATAGAAAAGGAATGATAATACTTTGTTATGTTTTTGGAGCTCGCATTTCTTAGCAACTAATATCTATAAATCACTGAAAACATTACTAATACCAAGAGTACATAATACATAAGAGTACGACATGCGTCATGTATTATCAGCTCGCTACATCCGATGCTCGCTATCGGTTACCCCCCCCCCCCCCCCCAATAAATTGACAAAGAAATTCTCCCGCTATGCTTGCACGCAACAGACGCACTTTGAACTTTGAACCAACTTTCTAGTTGTATCCTCGAGCTTTTGCGTGCAAGCATAGCGTTCGAATTTGCTTTGATAAGGGGGGTTTGATTTATGGGGGGAGAGCCGATAGCGTGACGAGGATGTACCGAGCTGATAATACATAGCGTATGACGCTTGTCATACTCTAATGTGCTATGTATATACTCTTAAAGTTACTTAAGCGGGGCCTGTAGTATAAAGTCAGCACTAGACTTCAGCCAAATGTGTCAGAAAGCTCACTCTACCAAGGATGTATGTCAGGGACAGCCACGCAACTTATTGTAAAATCCTGGTCGTGTGTACACGAGGTTCATTACTTAGGATTAATCTCACACGTAAATTTGCATTCAAACTAACTTTCTAAACAGGTTCGTTTTCGCAAAATCAGGCTTCTATAAGGCAGCATGAATAATAGGCCTAGACTAAGCCAAAGATTTGCCTAGTATATCCCTTCTTTTCGATTCCAGAGTCTTGTGCTGCATCCGTAACAAAGAGTATTCAATTTCTGATACTGGTGTAGCGCTTCTCAAGGGGAAGCCGAGGACAAGCCCAAACGGGAGGCGTCAGGCATGTACCCTTGCACTCACGAAGAGGAAACCGAGGACCTAGAAGAGAGAAGGAAAGAGGGAGTTTCAGCTTTTCACTCACCATTGAAGGTAAAGAAATGGCCCAGCCGGGTTTCGAACCACGGCCCTTCCGATCCACTACACCACAGGGCTATCAGCTGAATTCCCATATCAGGCTTATCAATCTTTCCCATGCCTGCTTCCCTTACACTGGTTTTGTGTTTCTTTGAATACAGTTACAAAAATATGACAAGCAGCATACGTTCACCTTGTCTTCCTGTTTGGGACCAAATCGCCATCGCTTCGAAATCTGCGACAGTACAAAAATTACTACTACGGTCGCAGCCCAAGCCGCCCAACAGTCGACTGATAGCGGCTTGTCAAACCACATTTCGTCCGAAAACGCAGTTCGAGGATGGACCAGGAAACAGGTTTGTACATATTCTCTGGGCGGTGTATGAATGGCAACCTCACTGTAGAGTGAATCATTGTGGCAAACATAGAAGTGGTTCAAGGTGAAGTCTATTGGACCTACAACAGAAAATGTGGTGTACAAATTTACTTTTGTCATCATGTATCACTGTTAATATCCTGCAATTAGCAGCGACATTTTTGATCATCCAATCAGCCTATATGTAGCAAAAATACCACTCATCCTCAGCAAGCCCTTACTATGTACGCAGGTTGTGATGTGCAACTTTCTTTCACTCTTTAATTAGGTTAATCTTATTCCTGACTAGACCTACATAATACGAAACACAACTAATCAATTATCATAAATACATAGCGACCGCGCTATCACCCTCCTTTCCTATATCAACATTTCATCCTTTTTCCATTTCTCCTGAAAACGCTAAAAATCCCTAAAATCCCTTAGACGTAATTGTTGTAATTTATATGTCAAGTCTAGACAGATAGATGATGCACGTCAGCAGATGCTGACAAAAACTGACATTTTCCAGGGGCCAATTGCATAAAAAGTTGCGGATCTACTAGTGCGGATTTGCGAGTACTAGATACTAGTTACCAGTGCGGACTTCAAGTGTTGCATAAAAATTTTGCAGCGACTAGACGATTAGTTGTGGATTTGCAGGTCCACTAGACTCACTAGTGGAGAATCTACTAGTGCCAGTCTACTAGTGAAGAGTTGGATTGCTGTTTTTTTTCTACCTGCTTTTGGAACATTGTTCCAATGGTGTTTGATTGCTAAAGCGTTTTAAAATGTGTATGCTATTTGTTTTTGTTATTTACGTTTTTAAGAAACCTAGCGCTTTTTCTACCAGTGGCAGGATGAAGTGGCGATGGGGGTCGTTTCCTAGTGCTGGCTTTTAAATCGAAACCACAATGTTCGATTGTCCATACATACAAATGCTTGCCCTCACCTCTCGTAGGAGTTGCTTTCTTTGACATTAAAACATTTCTTAAAATTACAGTTTCCATGGAAGGTTTCGAAAGCTGTCGTCTAATCGACTTGTGAACTATGGACGTGGACGGGTCGGGAAATGGTTGAAGCTAATTCTGAATTTCGAAAGTTTGAAAAGCCCCAACAATTTTAATAATCTTTGTTTGTCAGAATCAGGCTAGTTTTTACCGTATGTATTGTCCCCACCTCTGTTATTAAGATGGTGATTCCTTTTGGGCACATATTGTTGGTAGGCGGCACAAATCAAGATAAATAAAATCTGACGAAACTTTCCAAAACAACTTCTTTTAGCATGCTAAGTCCCTCCGCGTAATCATGCTTCAAAAATCCGATATTTCCGGTCAGGGCGGCTTTTCCTAATTTTTGAAACTTTAGAAGCAGCTACATAGTTATGACTATAATCATGGGAAAGATCTCATTGAGTTTCACATTTTTGCTTTTTGAAGCAACTTGCTAGCTTTTCTCTAACTAGAAATATATACAGCAAATTTCTTGTTTTTTCGTCGAAAACTATATACTTGCCATTTTTGCAGACATCAAATAATCCATCATTTCTTCAGCTGCACAAGCCGTACAACTAAACTAAGGTGTTTGAGAAGGTCTCGCAAAGGCCAATTATTCGAGGCATGGTCATCTTCTAACTGCTATCCCGAAGGCTGCTATCATAGAAAACGTAGTTTTTGCAAAAACACAATTAGGAGATTTTACTATGCGACCTAGACGGCTGTCACTTAGCACACGCGTTCTACACGAAAAAACCCTGGGACAGTTGCTTTGTTGCCTCGATTAGTGTGGGGGCCGGTTCCAAAAGAATCGGTAAGATTTTTAGAACCGGAACCGGGACCAAAACGGGAAGCGTAACCGGAACCGGTAGTTAAGAATCGGAACCGGTTTCAAAAATCGGAACCAGTCCCACCCAACACTAGCCTCGATCGCTGCTTTCTAAACTAAAGTAGTCGCTTGCCAAAGTTGGGAAAAGTAGGCAAAATCCAAGCTGCGTTTACATTGCAGCTAATTTCTCTATAACAAAGAGCGATTTCACACTAATTAAAAAGAGTCCCCAGCGATTTGATAAAGATATCGAATGATATAAGCGATGTCTCACGAAAAATTTAGTTCGGTCTACGAAAAATCTGGAAAATTACACTTTTTCTAAAATGCAGTAAAAAATGGGAAAACAGTTGGGAGAACCAAGCTCACGGTATTTTTACCGGGGGGGCCCGAAACTGACCTCCCCCCCGAAAATGCCTTCCTCCCCGAAATTGCCCCCTCCCGGGATTTTTGCTTCCCCACCCGGGATTTTTTGGGGGCCCAAATGTTTGCCAAAAATAGGCTAATTTTCAAAAATTTTCCGGCTTCGCAAGGAGATTTTTTCGTAAAAATAACTATTTTAAATAGCTTAAATCCTGGCATTTTTGAGAACTTTTTGCCTTTCTACGTGTAAAATACGCCAAAAAATACCAATTTTTAGCTCATTTTTGCAAAAAATCTCCCCCCCCCCCCCCCCGAAACTTTCTTCCCCCCCCCGGAAGCCGCCCCCCGAAAAAAATCCCTGAAGCTTAGTTTCATAGTATTTGCTAAAATGAGGAAATGTTAAGCTACACAGTATTGAAAACAAAAGTTAAAAATAGTTAAAATCTCCTTGCAGCCGGAAAATTTTTGAGGAAAATTAGCTGACATTTGGGCTAAAAATCTGAATGAAAATTGTCGGAAAAAAATTCAATTTGCAAATTTGGTACTGTTTTCCCATTTTTACTACGTCAAAAAAGTGTTTTCCAGATTTTTCGTAGATTATAGAACATCATATTCGATATCTGCTGAGACCTCTTTGAGCAATTGGTAGTCACTTTAAACTTGTTATAGAGAAATTGCTAGAAGCACAGCTTTCGTGCACAACTTGTGCTGATACTTTAGTTTAGAAAGCGATCGGTTAGTGAGACTGAGCTTCCATTTTGAAACCGGTTGTGTTCCGATTTGCACTTTCCCGTTTTGGTCTTTCCGGTTCTAAAAAAATCTTACCATTTGAAAAAAACCGACTATCGAACAGTACTGTATCCCAAAAATTTTTCGTGTAGAAAGCCGTCTAGGTCACATAATTATGTTTTTTAAAAACCCGTTTTCTCATGATAGCAGCCTTCGAGATAACTTTGAACTTGGAGCCATGCCTCGAATGTGGCCTTTAAACACCTTAATTTAGTTGTACGGCTTATTACGAAAATGTTGGATTATTTGATGTTAAAATGCGTACTCCTGAGTTTTCGACGAGCATTGCCCGTATTTTCTAGTTAGGCTTTAACAAGTTGCTTTCAAAAAGCAAGGGAATGACAAACTCAATGAAGTTCTTTCCCATAGTGAGTCATAACTATGTAACCTTTCTAAGTTTCTGCCACTGTGGATTTTATGTAATTGCAGCTTAATTCGTCAGGTACCGTCTTGATATACCTTTATCTGTTAGCAGAAAGGGCTCACCATCTTGGAGATTGGACACAGCCACATACATTAAGCAGCTATTCTGACTGACTAGATTATTAAATTATTTGGGGAGCTTTTCAAGTGAAATTAGCAGCTCTTCTGACCTCAGGAATCGATTGAATAGCATTTCTTGGTACAGAAATGTTTTAATGTCAAAGAAAGCAACTTGAGAAGACGGAGGCAAGCATTTTATTTATGTATGGACAATCAGTGCTGGACTCATTTTCCAACATAGAAGCGGCCCCATGCCACTGACATGGAACGTAAATGTACAAAAAACAGGCTTCCATACACATTTTAAAACGCTTTAATAATACCATTGGAAACAGCATTCCAAAAAGCAGGCCAAGCAACTGTCCAACTCTTCACTAATAGCTGGCACTTACAGGCAAGATTCTCCTTGTGGTCCCAATGGGCCACAAATCCACAACCCAAATATTCTACCGAAGTCATACCCATGCAATGCTGTGCTGAAACATCTGTACTCGCAAATCACACTGGCACAACTGCAATTGGCCTGGAAAATGTCAGTTTTTGTCAGCATCTGCTGACGTGCATCATCTTGTCTGTCTAGACTTGACATATAAATTGCAACAATTCCAGAATGCAAGAGATTTTAAGGATTTTCAGGAAATGGAAAAAAATGTTGATAGAGAATTGTTAATATGTATTTATGATAATTGATTGGTTGTATTTCTGTACTCTTGAGACTCTGTCAGAATAAAATTAACCTAATTAAAAGTTGCACATCTAACCTACGTGTACACTGTAGGGCTTGCCCACACTTGCCGATTGGATGTGTGTCTTCTGCGAGATGACCCATGATGACAAAAATGGCCCAAACACTGCAACGAACCGCTGTTTAATGTTTGCTTTCTGAACCACCGTTCAGAAAATCAACTCAACCCATATTCGTCCTCGAAGACTTTAGGCACTCGGAGCAATGTCTGACAAGCCGCTATCAGTCGACTGTTGGAGACGGCTTAGCCGTAGTAGTAATTTTTGTACTGTCTGAATTTCGAAAACGACCTGTATACAAGCAGGAAGACAAGGTGAGCATATACACTGCTTTGTCTTGAAAGCCTTCAAAGAAACACAAAACCAGTGTAGGCTAATGAGAAGATTGATATGGGAATTCAGCTGACCAACACAATACAGTAATAATGGAATAGGAAGAGACTGTTCAATATGCTACATGGTGAGTGAAAAGCTGAAACTATTCTTCTCTCTAGGTCCTCATTTCGTGAGGTCACAGACATGCTGACACTGAGTCGATACGAGAAAACGCTACACCGTATGGAAATTGAATGCACTTTTGCAGATCATACTGGAAATCGCGACAGTACCATGCTGCCTAGAAGCTGATTTTCTGAAAATGGAAACATTTGAAAGTTGCATTTGAGAATACATTTGATGTGGTGTCACAGAACTCGACACATTGAAGTTTGCAACAAGTTGCATCTTGAAAACATTACTACAAATACGGTAGAATGGCTTTCTGACACACTACAGCCTCTGTAACTTTAAGAGTATATACATAGCACGACCAAGAGCAAGCGTCATGCATACATGTATTGGCTCGGTACGTCATAATAAAAGCATATCAGCTCTCCCCATAAGCCAAGCCCCCTTATCAAAGCAAATTCGAACGCTATCTTTGCACGCAAAAGCTCAGACAACTAGAAAGTTGATTCAAAGTTCAAGTACTCTTGATGCATTACTGTACCAACAGCCGGAGGAAGTCAATTTGACGGAGAAGTGACCAGCGAGCATCCAGATCTGTGAGCGATGTTCACGGCCTCTCAATGCTCTGTAATTGTGTGACATTGACAAATTGTTTAGGTATGCATTCAAAACATTAACCTTATTGTCATTCGCTTTTTATTCCCAGTTAAAATGATGCACTACATTGAGATGAGAACCACCTGGTTGGTTGTAAACTATAAGTAAGCCGACCAGTCGGGTTTTCGCTCGAGCAGCTACTCAGACAGGGCAGTGAGTCAAAGCGTTCGTGCCCAGCAAGCTGAGGTTGACCTGGCCAGGCTGGCTAATGCATAGCTCTGTCCTTTCTGTACTACATTCAGGAAGCACAAAGTCACATACTGGAAACAATACAACTGGCTTTCAGTGATGGTGCAGCAGAGTAAGTGGAATTAAGAACTGAGCCTTGTGAACCCATAAGTAGCAAGAACGCTCCTGGTAGCGGCTGTGAAGTATTGTAATGGTTGCTTAGATCTGAACAAAACAAATTTGAACATTGGGAACTCTCTGGCACTTTAACTAATCACACACCGATCATAGGATTGGCAAAGTTGGAGGATTGCCCAAGATGGGAAACAGACGGGTCCCTGTTGTGGTTCCAAGTTTGATGGACAGGGAGGTCCCGCTGTGTGCGGGACTGTATCGAGTTCACAACCGAGTGAGGAGATTCCATTCCATCTTGACCAGACTGATCAACACGCTGTGCATCTTTGAGGAGAAAGTGATCCTGATCCAATGGCAATTGCACTAGGACGAAGACTGCTTAAATTTATTAAGAATTAGTATAATTCTCAACAGTCAATGATTCAATGGGGAGACAATACAATTAACAACCTGATACTATGAGTCACACCAAAGTATAGATCTAGACTTTATCTAGATCTAGATTACTGGATTACAGATCACAAGGTTACCAGAGTTGCCAGTTACGAGAGCCATACCAGGAACATCGGCCACCCTGAGTTGAAGGGCAGAACTTTAAGACTTCAGCTCTTTTGCTTTGTCAGGCAATACAC